>CAUYON010048562.1:0-18268 GCA_963573935.1 Arctocebus calabarensis
TTGTGGCGGGCGCCTGTAGTCCCAGCTACTTGGGAGGTGGAGGCAGGAGACTCGTTTGAGCCCAGGAATTGGAGGTTGCTGTGAGCTGTGATGCCACAGCACTCTATCCAGGGTGACAGCTTGAGGCTCTGTCTCCAAAAAAAAAAAAAAAAAAAAGAACAGGGCTCAGATATGGCGACTCACTCCTGTAATCCTAGAGCTCTAGCCTAGGAGACAGAGGGAGACCATATCTTATAAAAAAGAAAGAAAGAAAGAAAGAAAAAGAGAGAAAAAAGAAAAGAGAAGTAATTTCTCACCACATTATTTGATGATATTTCACTCTGGGCACTTTATTCCACTTTTTAATTTAACCGTGGTAGTCCACTTGAAATCACTCTGAATGCATCAATTTGTTTCCTTCCTTTGGGAAACATTCTGTAGGTGGGAGCCACAGAAGGTTATTGAGTAGAGGGAGGGCATATTTGTGCCTGGCCTTCCTTCACGGAAGGCCCTGCCTTATCCGAGATCATTGTTCAATTCATTTCCCATCCAGACTGATTTCTTAGCAATGACCCAAGTCTGCACCACTGATTTTTTTTTTTTTCAAATGTAGCACCAGCTGGAGTGGGGCGGCATCTTGTGGTCTCTTGTGGTATTGCGGTTTTCCGCCACACATTTAGTCAAGATATTTACCGAAATTTGGTTCTGGGTGCAGGGTCCCAGCATAAACAAGATAAGCCGAGTCTCTACCTTATTGGAGCCCATATTCCTTTTTTTTTTTTTAACTGAAGTAGGGCCACACTCTGTCACCCAGGATGGAGTGTGGTGGTATCATCATACTTCACTGCAGCATCAAATTCATGGGCGCAAGTGATCTTCCCACCTTGGCCTCCCAGAGTGCTAGGATTACAGACATAAGCCACTGTGCCCAGCCTGAGCCTATATTTTAATGAGATAAAAAGACAACAAATCTTTTTTTTTTGTTTTTTTTTGAGACAGAGTCTCACTATGTCACCCTCAGTAGAGTGCTGTGGCTTCACAGTTCCCAGCGACCTCAAACTCTTGGGCTCATGCAATTCTCTTGCCTCAGCCTCCCAAGTCGCTGGAACTAAAGGTGCCCACCACAATGCCTAGCTATTTTTTTTTGTAGTTGTCATTGTTGTTTGGCAGGCCTGGGCTGGGTTCGAACCCTCCAGCTCAGGTGTTTGTGGCTGATGCCCTAGCCATTTGAGCTATTAGGTGCCACGGAAAAAGACAACAAATCTGTTAAAAAATACAATACAAAGGCTGAGGTCAGTGGCTTACACCTGCAATCCCAGCACTCTGGGAGGCTGAGGCAAGAGGATTACATGAGGCCAGGAATTCAAGACCAGCCTAAGCAAGGGCCAGACCCTGTCTCTTTAAAAAATAGAAAAGTTGGCTCAGCGCCTGTGGTTCAACGGGCTAAGGCGCCAGCCACGTACACCTGAGCTGGCGGGTTCGAATCCAGCCCTGGGCCGCCAAACAACAATGACAGCTGCAACCAAAAAATGGCTGGGTGTTGTGGCGGGCGCCTGTAGCCCCAGCTGCTTGGGAGGTGGAGGCAGGAGACTCGCTTAAGCCCAGGAGTTGGAGGATGCTGTGAGCTGGGATGCCATAGCACTCTATCCAGGGTGACAGCTTGAGGCTCTGTCTCAAAAACAAAAACAAACAAACAAACAAAAAAATCGAAAAGTTAATCAGGTATTATAGAGAGTTCCTATAGTCCCAGCTACTCAGGAGGTTGAGGGCGGAGGATTATTTGAATCCAGTAGTTTGAAGTTGCTGTGAGGTATGACAATGCCACTGTACTCTAGCACTGGTGACAGAGAAAGACCTTGTCTCAAAAAAAAAGTGTTAGAGGGACTGAACTGGCTGCTGCTGGCTGTAAAGGTAGAGCATAAGGCCTGTGGGGGTTGGGATGGCCCTCAACAAGAACACAGACCTGTGTTGGGGGGCGAATGTCGAGGAACCAGCTCTGTCCACACCTTTGTTCAACCCCAGTGAGATCCACTTTGGGCTTCTAACCCCAGCACTGTCAGATAATAAATTGTATCTCTTAAGCCTCTAAGTTTGTGTTAATGTGTTATGACAGCAGCAGAAAGTAGGTACCGGATTGTGTTTCCCGACCCCAGAGTTGCCTGTGCCCCAGCACCATGTGATTGGCTGTCAGAGCCCTGCGCTCTCCACAGCCCTGGTTCCCCTTTATTTTCTACTACAAATAACTCACACAATACTCACCAACCATCATACTGGCTTTGGCCCCTTGCCTGTGAATTTTTTGTTTTTCCACATGTCTGATCTGATCCCACCAACACTCCTTCCAAGGGTTAGCAGAGCTCTGCTCTTGGTGCTTTTTCCTTGGTCACCTCTCAATCCTGCTGTGAGGACTCCTAACCATCTGTGTGGTACAAAGGTGCAGGGTAGAGCCCTCCACTAGGGGGGGACAGGGGGTTTCTCCAAGGCAGAGTTCAGCATTTCTATCACTATAATGGACTTTCACAGGGACCAAATGAGCTCAGAGTGATGCCTGTCACTTCTTGTGTGCTCAGCACATGGTGTGTGCTAGACATCACCAGATACTAACTTTACCTCATATGAGGTAGGTTTAATGAGCACAATGCCTTTGTTTTAAACATAAATTTCTTATTGAAATATTGCAATGGTGACAGTTCCTTCTGGTTGCAGCAACATGTAATTTGTCTCCTTGTGAAAGGCATCTGCAGACCTTGGTTGGATTTAACTTGAGGGAAAAAGAAAAAATAAAGCCTTGAGTGAAAGGTGAGGATTTAGGAGACTTCAGGTCAAAAGAGAGACTTTCCCAAGGGTCTCCTGGATTGACCCGATACTCATGAAGGACCTTCTCTTCCTGGAATTCTCCAAGAGACCCCCTTTCCTGACAGAGGTGATGGCCAGACCAAATTGGAAGCAAGGATTGGACAACTCAGTCAAAATGACTTAGAACTAAGGAAATTAACTATTTCAAGTACCAGACACAGAGAAGACTCTGGGATGATAAGTTCAGAGGTCCAACAATGCCGTCAAAGACCCATCTTCCAGCCCACCTGTCCTCATATCAGCAGGCCTCACACTTACAAAATGGCTGCTGGGCTCCTGACATTACGACAGGCCCAACAGCAAGCAGGAAGAAGAGGTGTGGTCTCTTGTGCCTCCTTCTTTCTTATGCCTCCTTCTTTCTCCTAAGAAAGAAGAAGCCGCACCTAGGTGCTCCTGCAGTTTCCCTTCAGGTCTCCTTTCCAGAGTAATCCTGGGAGGGGGGTGGGACTCCTGGTGAACTGTGACTACCTGGATTGACTCCTGATCCCAGCATGAGGGGGCTTTTACTAAGAAGAAATGGAGGCTGGAGTCAGGTATGCTGCCAGCACCGTGCCCACCCCCATGCTGTCTGGGGTAGTGGGCACTTGTAGATGGTGTTGGGATTAGAATGTAGATGGCAGAGCACATGGGCAGGGCATTCTTCTGTTGCCGTGGTGACCACAGATACACTTGGATGTTGAGAGAGTGAGGTTGCAGAGTCTAAAGAGGGGATCCCAGACATGGGGGACACCTGGCGGCATTCCCTCAATAACCACCTTACCCCTGAGGCTGGATATGGGTCAGAAAGGGGGCAGGATGATGACCCCCTTGACTCCCAAAGGACTGTGTATGAGAACCAGCCATTCAACAAGAATCCCAAATATCAGGATTCAGATGACACAGGATTGGGACTTTATGAGCCAGAGGAGGAGATTCCCCCTGAGGAGGTGGCTGGGGAAGAGTTCCTCGAGACCCAGAATCCAGGAGAGGCACTTTCCGAGCTGCAGAGAGTTCTGCACCAAGACTTAGAGGAGAATGTTTCTGTCATGAGGTAGGCAGAGGAGGCTGGGGCCTTCCCAGGAGGAGTGGGTGAGGGGTCCAGACCATAGCACAGTTGAGGGGGTGGGGCCTGGCCGGGAGGGGTGAGGTGGGAGCTCAGACCGTGACAAAGGAGAGACTGCAGCTGTTTCCATACCCAGCCTGTTTACTTGTGCAGGTCCCTAGGCCATGAAAAGAGCTATTGACTGTCCATTGACCTGCTGACCTGGGCTGGCTGCTCCCTAAGATCCCTGCAGGGTTAGTCTGAGGTGGTCAGAGGGGACACCTCTGGGACTGTGCCTGGGCTGTTCCCTCCGTCCTACCTTGCCAGCTTTCCAGTTGCAGTGTAGGGCACCACCCTGCCCCTTTTCACAGTGTCGTCTCTCATGCTGCAAAGGGATGTGTACCATCCATGAACAAAACGATGTCGGCTCTCACTGGCTCTGCTAACCCTAGCCCTAACCCTAACCTGTGGGGAAAACAGAGCAGGAGTATGAGGGGGCTTCAGGAAGGACATTTGAGCCAAGAGCCAAGTTAAGGGAGGAGACAGGCAAATATTTTGGCATTTAACATTTGTTCTTGTTTTTGTCAGCTGTCCCTTTTCCCTCATAGTCTATTACCTTTCTAGGAGGCAGGAGTACTCTCTCTCTCTCTCTCTTTTTTTTTTTTTTCTTTCTTTTAAGAGTGCTCTCTTTATAGCCTAGTTCCCCCTGGGGCCTGGCGTACAGTAGATACTTGATAAATGTCTGTAAGATGAGTAAATGTTGTTTAATTGAGGCAACCATCCCACGAGGTGGGGGCTAATCTCATCTCCATTTCATAAAGGAGGGCCCTGAGGCTTTGGAAGTCAGACACCCAGGCCAGGGTCTGAAATCCAGCAAACCATGGAGCTAGGGTTTCAGTGCAGGCCTTCGTGATGCCGAAACTCTCCCCCAGAGATACCTGAGAGGGGAGGAGATCCACGTGGCAGGGTTAGAGCAGGGCAAGCCTGATGTTTCTCTGGGCTCCCAAGCACGTGGGGTGGAAAGGCAGTTCCAACCTCAACACCCAATTCTCCTGAAGCCGGCTGTCCATCACTCAGAAGCTCCCCAGCATCTCTGTGGCCAAAGGGAGGAGGAGGAGAAGGCTCCTCGACCTGGCAAAACCCAAGGCCAGCTGGCAAGTTTTGAAGGACAGGTGAGGGCCAGATCAGGGCTTTGTTTTGGGCTGGGGGTCCAGGAGGAGAAGAGCTCCTGGTGGTTCCCTCTATGTTCTTCCTGGGACCCCCCTCTCCCAGTGGATACCACATTCATAAACTTAGGGCAGGTGGGGCTCCCACCTTTGGAGGGAGGTGAGAAGTCAGGATGCCAGAGGGGGGGACTTGCTGGGGAACTGTGGCCCTCTGGGTAGTAGCCAAAGTAGAGTGAGGAACTTGGGAGTAAATGCCCAAGAGCCAAAGGCAGTGCGGGCTGGGACCCTGTCTCATCACAGGATAGGATGCCGTTGTAAGGGCTATGCCTGGATTTCCCCTTGCAAGATGAGCTTGCAGTTCTATCTCTGTTGGTAAGTCCGGGGGTCACCTCCATCTGCCTAGGTTCCAGGGGAACCCCTTCACTGGAGCCACCCTCTTCTGTCCAGGGCAAGGATGGGGGAAGGGCTCTCAGATGGGGGCTCTCCCACCCAAGGACCATTCCTAACACCACCCATGTCCTATGGATGCCAGTCCCAGCAGCTGTGAAATGGGCCTGCCCTGGGAAGAAGGCACTAGGCCCTCTCCTTAGTTATGCCTATCTTCCAGCCACCCCCTCCTCTGAACAGCAACCTTGCTCAAAACAGTCTCCACTTCCCAGAGATGTCCAGACAGGCCTCCCACTGTCTTTCCTGGCCGCCCTGTCGCACTTGCTCTGGGAGAGTCTCTTCCTGATTCAGGCAGGGCACAGGGCCCCTGTCTCTCTTGCCCTGAGCCACCACTTGTTCCAGGCCCTCCGTGTACTGGACAGAGCGATTCCTCAAGGACACCACGCTGGCCATCACTGTACCTGGTAGGTGCAGCCTGCCCCACCCTGAGGCCCGGCCGCTCTCCAGTAACGTCACCCTTGGCCTCTGAGGGAAGGGGCATCATGTCCTTCCAGGGGAGGGGCATCATGTTCTCCCAGGACAGTGACATTCTTATCTTCCCATGACAGGGGTATCATGTCCTTCCAGGGGAGGGGCACCACGTCCTTCTGGGGTAGGGACATCACATCCTTCTTAGAACAGGGAAATCCGCAGCCTCTCGAGACAGGAGTACCACATCCTCCTGGGACAGGGACATTGCATCCTCCCAGGAAAGGGGCACTCTTGGCTTCCTAGGGCAGGGGCATGGAGTCCTCTTAGGACAGAGGCACCATGTCCTTTTGAAGCAGGGGAATAGTTGGCCTCCTGAGGCAGGGTAACACTTGGCCTCTTGGGACAGAGAAGCACTTGACCTCCCAGAACAGGGAACCACATTCCTCTTGGGGCTCACGGACCTAAAAGGAGGGCTGGCCTCTGTCCTGAACCTTCCCCCACCATGCTCTGGACTCTGCCCAGGTCACAGTGAGGATGCAGACAGAATGCTCCAAGAGGGAGCCAGTATTTACTCTGCAAAATACCCTGCCATTCTGTATGGTTTCCATACTTTTGTGAGAGCCTTGGTACCTTCAAATAGACATTTCAAGAAAATTCATTTAGGGCTCAGCACCTGTGGCTCAGTGGGCTAAGGTGCCAGCCATGTACACCTGAGCTGGAGGGTTTGAATCCAGCCTGGGACCCCCAAACAACAATGATGGCTGCAACCAAAAAATGACCGGGTGTTGTGGTAGGTGTTGTGGCAATAGTAGTCCCAGCTACTTGGGAGGTGGACGCAAGAGACTTGCTTGATCCCAGGAATTGGAGGTTGCTGTGAGCTGTGATGCAACGGCACTCTATCCAGGGTGACAGCTTGAGGCTCTGTCTCAAAAAAAAAGAAAAAGAAAAAAAGAAAATTCATTTAGGAGGAAAGTCTCAATACAGCTCTCCCCTGGGGGTTAGACCCTTACCCACTGTGATCACTGAGCACCAAAAACCCTAGGCCTGTACTAACTGCAGACCTAAATACACATTCCTGACTTGTGGGCTGTCAGGTCCACACTAAGCCCCTGAGGAACTGAGGCCTGCAATCCCCCTCTAGCCCTGTGGCTGCCTTCAGGCCTCTGAGACCACTGTCCCCAAAAAGGGATAGTAAAAGTCACCTTAGTGCAAAGTATCTGAGGAACTGTGGGCAGAGACATCAGGTGGGCCTCTTGCCCTCACTCAAAGCTGAATTCTGCAGGCAGCAAACACTTGGGCTGGGCTTAAGTTGGGGCTCACCATCTCTGTCTCCCATTTTGCATAGCGGTGTCCCGCCGAGTGGAGGAACTGTCTCGGCCCAAGAGATTCTACTTGGAGTATTTCAACAACAACAGGTGGGGAAGGAGAGTTAGGGTTAGGATTAGAGTTAGGCCAGCCTTCTGCAGCCAGCATTTGGCAGGAACCTTTCCCTTCCCTTGAGAGGATGTGGTGTGGGCAGGGCTCCAGGTCCCAGGGCTTGGTAACCTGAGTTCAGCCTGGGTCTGCCCACTTCCTTGCCCAGGCTTCTTGACCCCTCAACATTGTCTCCACCTGCTAAATGGGCAGTCTAGAGATCACACACACACAAAGTGTTTAGTACGTGCCTGACATAGTAAGTGCTCAGATGTTATCACCATTATAACTATATTTTGGTGACTCTAAAAAGATAGAAATTATAAGACATGGCTCAGCACCTGTAGCTCAGCAGCTAGGGCACCAGCCACATACCCTGGAGCTGGTGGGTTCGAATCTAGCCTGAGCCTGCCAAACGACAACGACAACTACAACCAAAAAATAGCCAGGCGTTGTGGTGGGCGCCTGTAGTCCCAGCTACTCAGGAGGCTGAGGTAAGAGAATTGCTTAAGCCCAAGAGTTGGAGGTTGCTGTGAGCTGTGACACCCTGGCACTCTACCCAGGGTGACAGCTTGAGACTGTCTCAAAAAAAAAGAAAGAGAAATTATAAGACATTATTTTAGGTTTACAATTCTTTTTTTTCTTCTTGAGACAGAGTCTCACTATGTTGCCCTCCATAGAGTGCCGTGGCACCACAGCTCACTGCAACCTCTAACTCTTGGCTTAAGTGATTCTCTTGCTTCAACCTCCCGAGTAGCTGGGACTACAGGCGCCTGCCACAATAGCCTGCTATTTTTTGGTTGTAGTTGTCGTTTAGCAGGCTCGGGCTGGGTTTGAACCCGCCAGCTTTGGTGTATGTGGCTACCACCCTATTCACTGAGCCACGGGTGCTAAGCCTAGGTATACAATTCTTTCTTAGTACTTAGAACCTCCATGCTTGTTAAAAGTAATCTTTAGAGGCCAGGAAAGGTGGCTCACGCCTGTAATCCCAGCACTCTGGAAGGCCGAGGTGGGTGAATTGCTTGAGCTTGGGAGCTTGAGACCAGCCTGAGCAAGAGCAAGACCCTATGTCTAAAAAAAAAAAAAAAAAAAAAAAAAAAAGCCAGGTGTTATGGTGGTACCTTAGTCCCAGCTACTTGGGAGGCTGAGGCAAGAAGTTAAACACTTGAGCCCAGGAGTTTGAGATTACTGTGATCTATAATGCCAGGGCACTCTAGTCTGTGTGACAGAGTAAGATTCTGTCTCAAAAAAAAAATCTTCAGAGTTATTTAGACACAAACTTTAATCATCATCTTTATGTGTATGTATAAAGGAAGAAATAACTGAAATAAATAGCCAAAGTATCCAACTGGTTTAAATCACTTTTGACCCAGAGATGTTGATGTCAGGGTTCATACTGGTTTCATGCCTACATTTGCGCACAACAACCTTTTATTTTAATTCTGAATCATATTGTAATCTGAAGACAATTTATTTAAACTGCAATTAAACCTAACTCCTCTAGAACCAACAATGCACATAACTCGACTGAAATGATTTCAGTGTGAACAGCTACATCTGAGCACGCACAGGCAAGGAAAACCATGGAGCTTCTGCCATCTGGCTGATAGCATTTATAAGCTGCATCCCAACCTCAGATACACGTAGAAGTGTGAAAAGACTCTGCCTTAGAATCAACAAAACACAGCTTTTTTTCTGGGCAGAGGCAGAGCTGATACCTGACTTGGGGAGGCATGGGCCCAGTTGTATTTCACTTTCCTATTCTCCATGACCTGAGACCTAAGTCCTCACCTAGCCTCTTGATGGTGGGGTGTGGGAGAAGGCCCGAGGAGCCCCATCCCCACAGAGGAGGGTGGGGAAGGGCTGGGCTCGAGGGCAGACCTCAAACACAGAGCTGGGACAACCTTGGGAGAGCACAGCTCTGTCCCTGCAAACTCTTAGGAGAGCTTTTCTTGGGAGCTCCTTATGAATCTCTCCTTGGAAAGTTTTCAAATCCCTCTACTTTGCTGGGTTCTCCTTATCCTCAGAAAGAGGAGCAGAGAAAGAGAACTCTCTCTCTCTCTGTTTCTCTCTAACACACACACACACACACACAAAACCTCCCTTTGTCTGGGCTGGTGGTCTAAAATATGGATGTCCCTTAGGACTAGTCCTGTCTGGCCTATTCCTCGGTCCACCTTGGACTACCAGGCATCGAGTCACCTGAAGGAACTGGCCACCCCAAAGATCCGGAGTAACATTTGGAGCATAAACATGTCTGAGGTGGGTGCCTGTGCTCCCTGGATCCCCTCCTACTCTAAGTGTCTGGGAAAGGTGTGAACGGTGAACGAGGCTTCCCTTTAGGAGTTGGGGGACACAGTAAGTCTCTTGTCTCATGTCTCCATGTTGTTTTGTGGTGTCTTTTTGCTTCAGGACTCATGAGGAGTTGTGAGCTATTTTAATCTTTCTCTCTACTTTTGTTTCCAGGTGTCCCAAGTATCCAGGGCAGCCCAGATGGCAATCCCCAGTCCACGGATCCTCCAATTGTCAAAGCCCAGGGCCCCAGCCACCCTGTTGGAAGAGTGGGACCCAGTACCAAAACCTAAGCCACACGTGTCAGACTATAACCGCCTCCTTCATTTGGCCTGTAAGTAGGTTCCTGGGGCTCAGCTCCTTAGGATACCCTTGTCCAAATCCCTGTGAACAGTTTACTCCTCTGCCTAGAAACTGGCAGAAGGAACATCCGCCCCAGAGAAGAGAAGCAGAAATTAGAGGGAATGTGGTTCAGAAGCAGAGGGTGTTGTCTAAGTGGGTTTCCCAGCAGGGAAAGTTGAGTGCAGGGCAGGGGACAGAGAATCAAGCTGGGGTACAAGGCAGCTTTGACATGGTTATTGGCTTCATTCCTCTCATCCTTTAGAAATTAAATGCCCATTTTAAATGCCCCATGACAAGAGTAATATGTACTAATTATAGAGAATTTGGGAAATATGGAAAAGTACAAAGAAGAAAGTAGGCCGGTGCGATAGCTCATGCCTGTAATCCCAGCACTCTGGCAGGCCTGAACTCACGATTTGAGACCAGCCTGAGCAAGAGTGAGACCCTGTCTCTAAAAATAGCTGGGCCAGGCTGGGCATAGTGGCTCACGCCTGTAATCCTAGCACTCTGGAGGCCTAGCACCCACCTGTGCTCACAGGTTCGAGACCAGCCTGAGCAAGAGCAAGACCCTGTCTCTGAAAAATAGCTGGGCATTGTGGCAGGTGCCTGTAGTTCTAGCTACTAAAGAGGCTGAGTCAAGAGAATCACTTGAGCCCAAGAGTTGGAAGTTACTCTGAGCTGTGACGTCATAGCACTCTACCAAGGGTGACAAAGTGAGACTCTGTCTCAAAAAAAATAAAAAAAAAGTTGATGTTTGGCTTGGCACCTGTAGCTCAAGTGGCTAGGGTGCCAGCCACATACGCCAGAGGTGGTGAGTTTGAGCCCAGCCCGGGCCTGCCAAACAGCAATGACAACTACAGCCAAAACATAGCTGGGTGTTGTGACAAGCACCTGTAGTCCCAGCTACTTGGGAAGCTGAGGCAAGAGAATCACTTAAACCCAAGAGTTTGAGATTGCTGTGAGCTGCGACATTACAGCACTCTATGGAGGGCAACATAGTGAGACACTGTCTCAAAAAAATAAAAAAATGGGTGGCACCTGTGGCTCAGTCAGTAAGGAGCCGGCCCCATATACTGAGAATGGTGGGTTCAAACCCAGCCCCAGCTGAACTGCAACAAAAAATAGCCAGGCATTGTGGCGGTCGCCTGTGGTCCCAGCTACTCGGGAGGCTGAGGCAAGAGAATCGCCTAAGCCCAGGAGGTGGAGGTTGCTGTGAGCTGTGTGATGCCATAGCACTCTACCGAGGGTGATAAAATGAGACTCTGTCTCTACAAAATAAATAAATAAATAATAAATACATAAAAAATAAATAAAAATAGCTGGGTGCTGTGGCAGGTGCCTGTAGTCCCAGCTACTCAGGAGGCTGAGCCTGGTGACAGAGCAAAACCCTGTCTCAATTGCTTGAGCCCAATATTCTGAGGTTGCTGTTAGCTATGATGCCACAGCACTCTACCATGGGGGTGACAAAGTGAGACTCTGTCTCAAAAAAAAAAAAAAAAGTAAAAGTAAAAAAGGGCTGGGCAGGGTGGCTCACACCTATAATCCTAGCACTCTAGGAATCTGAGGTAGGAAGATCACTTGAGCTCAGAAATTCAAGAGCAGTCTAAGAAAAATGACATCCCATTTCTACTTAAAAAAAAAAATAGCTTGGCATTGTGGCAGATGGCTATAGTCCCAGCTACTCTAGAAGCTGAGGCAAAGGGATTGCTTGCACGCAAGAGTTTGAGACTCTGTTTCAAAAATGAATAAATAAATAAAAATAAAAAATATAAAATGTATAGTTCAGGGCAACCCACTTGGGGACCCCTCTGCTGCATTAGAGGCTTTCCTCTTTCCTTCTCAATAAATTCTCTTGCTTTCGCTTAAAAAAAAAAAAAAAAAAAGTACAGTTCTGGGAAGTTGCAGTGGCTTATGCCTGTAATCCTAACACTGTGGGAGGCCAAGACTGGAGGATCGCTTGAGGCCAGAAGTTTGAGAGCAGCCTGAAAAAGAGTGAGACTTTATCTCTATAAAACATAAAAATAATAGACAGGTGTGGTGGGGCACACCTGTAGTCCCAGATGCTCAGGACTGAGGCAGGAGTGGTTGAGCCCAGGAGTTGGAAGCTGCAGTGAGGTATGACGATGCCACTATACTCTAGCCTGGGTAACAGAGCAAAACTCTGTATCAAAAAATAATAATAATAAAATGTACAGTTCAATGGCCTTTAGTATGTACACAGACTTGTGCAACCACCTCCACAGTCAATTTTAGAACATTCTATCACCCTAAAAGGAAGCCCTGTCCCCATCAGTAATTATTCCCCATCCCCTCCCACAGCTCCTGAAACCCACAAATCCACTCCTGTCTCTGTGGATCTGCCTGTTCTGGACATTTCATATAAATGGAACCGCATACTGTGTGTACTTCTGTGTCTGGCTTCTCTCACTGAGCACGAAGTCCCTAATGTCCCACCACGTTGTAGGCTGTGTCAGAGCCTCGTTCCTTTTCATGGCTGAGTAGTATTATACTATGTGGATGGACCACACTTTGCTTCTCCATTCTTCTACTGATGCACAGTCCACTTGAACTGGGTGATTTGGCTGAAAGGGTTGAGTTCTGGTGCTGTCCCTCTCTCCTTCCCCTTTAGTGCCCAAGGCCCAGTCGGACAAGTGCATTCCTGACCGAGATCCTCGCTGGGAGGTACTAGAGTCCACCAAGAAGGCAGTGGCCAGCCCCCGTATCGTCTCCCTGGCCAAGCCCAGAGTGCGCAAGGACCTCAACGAGGGCTACGATCCCTTCCACGTCTCCCCAGCGTCCCTGGTAGCCCAGGCATCTCCACGCCTCTATGAACTTGCCACCCCCAAGAGCATCACCAAAAAAGTATGACCAGCCCAGGACTGGCCTCTGAGACCTTTGCTCTCAGTAAACATCCAAGTGCATCCTAACCCTGTGTATGTGGTCGCTCTGAACTTTTGGCCTGGAGGAGGGAGGGCAGGCTGGAAGGCCAAAAGAATGGTGAGGAGGGCAATAATAATACTTATTTTCCCATTCAACTTGTGATTTGTACAGGCCTTTTATTTCCCAAACTACTTTTAATGACTATCTCAGGCTCTTCTGAAGTCAGACTTCAGCCCCCTTGACTTTAGAATCTTCCCTCTGGATCTCTTGAATCCAGCCTTGCTTATTCAGCTACCTCCTGACTGTCCACATATACCTCAAAGTTGAGAAATATCCATGATACCAGCTAACACCTAATGGGCGACTTTGTGATCTTTATTCTGACTTGATGACGGGGGACTTTAATTGTTCCCATTTTACAGAAGTGAAGACTGAGGCTCAAAGAGATCAGAAAAAGACCCACAGTTCCTACTATGGTCTGAACATGTGTGTCCCTCCAAAATTCATATATTGAAATCCTTTCCCACAAGGTGGGGGTCTTAGGAGGTGGAGCCTTGGTGAGGCAGTGAGGTCCTGGGGGCAGAGCCCTTATGCCTGGGATTGGTATCCCTGTGAAGGAGGCCCTAGATATGTGCCTAGTCCCCTTGAGCCACGTGTGGACACTGAGAATTGGGTAGTGTGCAACCAGAAGTAAGCCTCATCCTCATCTTGACTTCCAGACTCCAGAAGCCTGAGAAATAAACTTGCATTGTTTATAGGACACCCAGCTGATGGCACTGTGTAATAACAAATGACCACAAACAGGGTGACTGAAAACAACACATATTTATTCTTGCACAATTCTGGAAGCTAGAGTCCAAAGTGGCCCTCACTAGGCTAAAAGCAAGGTATAGGCAGGGCTGGTCCCTTCTGGGGACACCAGGGGAGAATCTGTCTCCTGACTTTTCCAGCGTCTAGAGGCCCCTTGCATCCTTTGGCAGGGGACTCTTTCCTCATCTTCAGAGCCACTGTGCCACATCTTCCAGCCTCTCCCTGACTCTGACCCTCCTGCCTCCTCTTACAAGGACACTGTGATGACACTGGGCCCCCCAGATAATCCAGAATAATCTTTCATCACAAGGTCATTAATTTAATCATAAGGGGAATGTTCCTTTTGCCATGAGAGGTGGCATGTCCACAGGTCCTAGGGACTAGGAGAGGCATGTTCTTGGGGCATTATGCCACCGACCATAGACTGACAGACAGTCTGTCACTCTCAAATACTCGGTGGCCCATAGGTGAAGTGATGTGGCTGAACTTGAGATGTCTTTGGGAAGTATGATGTTGGAACTGGTCAAATAAATGATCAGATTGTGGGGTGTGCGGGAAAGAGAAGGGGAGAATACCCTGTTTCTCATCGATAGCATCACCTTTGCTGACAGGGAATACCAGGAGGGGACTTCCTTGTAAATATGGTGGTGGGTGATGTATGGTTTTTAAAACCATTGAGTTTGAAGGTGCTTTGACATTTCAAAGAGAAAATATACACCCATGTCTGCACCTGTAGCTGTACCTGTGCCTATATCTGTACTCTATCTACACTTGTGCTTGTACCTATACCTGTGCTTAAATCTATACCTGTACCTACCCCATATCTACACCTATGTCTACACCTGCACCTGTGTCTACACCTGTACCTACAGCTATGCCTGCACCTGCACCTGTACCTGTGTCTATGCTTGTACCTGGTCCTATACCTGCACCTGTGTTTATACCTTCACCTACACCTATACTGTACCTGCACCTGTGTCTTTATGTGTTTCTATACCTGCACCCGTACCTACACCTGTACTTGCACCTATATCTAAACCTGTGCCACACCTGTGCCTGCATCTATCCCTGCACCTACACCTGTGCCAGTACACACACCTGCATCCACACCTATGTCGACACCTGCATCTGCACCTATGTCTGCACCTGCACCCACACCTGTCCCTATGCCACATCTGCACCTATGCCTACACCTGCACCTGTTCCTACACCTATGCCTGCACCTGTGCCTACAACTGCCCTTGTCCCTACACCTGCGCCCACACCTGTGCCTACACCTGCACCTGTCTCTACAACTGTGCCCACACCTGCATCCGTCCCTATACCTACACCTGCACCAGCACCTGTGCTTATGCCAGCACTTACACCTGTACCTATTCCTACACCTGCAGCTGCACCTGTGCCTACACCTGCACCTGTACCTGTCCCTACATTTGCACCATGACCCTACACCTGCATCCACAATGTCCCTACATCTGCACCTGCACCTGTGTCTACACCTGCATCTGCACTGTGCCTACTCCTGCACCTACATATGTCCCTACCCCTGCACCTGTGCCTACACTTACTCTTGCACCTGCTGCACCTGTGGCTGTGCCTACCCTTACACCTACACCTGCACCTGCACCTGCTACTACACCAGTTAGGAGCACTATTCTGGTATTCAGAGAGGAGATCTGGGATTAGACATACTTCGTGAATTACTCTGGAAACATGCCAGTGTAGACACAGGTGCAGGCATGGATGTAGGTGCAGGTGTAGGTGTAGGTATGGGTGTAGGTGCAGGTGTAGATGCAGGTACAGGTATAGGCACAAGTGTAGGGACAGGTGCAGGTGTAGGCATAGGTGTAGGTGCAGGTGCAGATATAGGTATAGGTACAGGTATAGGACTGAGAAAAGCAAGCACAATAAATGGAAATAAACATTATCATAAAGGGCCAAGGAGAAAATAACAGATTCAAAGATTAGAAAAAAGGAATACTACACATATAAAAATGATAACCTCAAAGAAGAAAAACAAAATAATGAAACAGAGCAAATATTTAAAGTTATAATTTAAGAAAGCTTAGCATAAATACAATAAGATTCTAATCTACCATGAAAATGACACTAAATACCAAGACAAATTCTAGAGCAGTTAGTGTAAAGACAAAAAAGATAACCCTTTGGCTATCAGAACAATAAGATTAAGTGACCTAATGGGAAAAGTACACTTGCCCCGGAGTTTATTTCTTTCTTATTTTTTTAGAGACACAGTCTCACTTTGTCACCCTTGGTAGAGTGTGGTGGTGTCATAGCTCACAGCAACCTCCAGCTCTTGGGCTTAGGCAATTCTCTAGCCTCAGCCTCCCGAGTAGCTGGGACTACAGGCATCTGCCACACTTTTTTGTTGCAGTTTGGCCTGGCCAGGTTAGGACCTGTCACCTTTGGTATATGGGGCGGTGCCCTACTCACTGAGGCACAGGCCCGCCCATCTCAGAGTTTCTTAAAGCAGAGTTTCTTAAAGTCAGTGGCACAATGTCTACACAGATCCTGAGGACTCTACTTTGAAGTAAGATGGTCTAAAACAGTGGCTTTCTTTCTCTCTCTCTCTTTTTTTATATTAAATTAATATGAGGGTACAAATTTTTAGGTTACATTTCACTTTGAAGGTAAAGTTCAAGTTGTAAAAGAACCCCTCACCCAGGGGGCATGTTGAACACCCTCACAATGTGCACGTTAGTTGGTGAGATCCCACCAACTGCCCTTCCTCCTCCCACCAATTGTCCTCAGCCCTCTGCTCTCCCTCCTCATCCTGCCCCCTTGTTAGACACTAGAATTCTACCAAACCTTCAAAGAGGAACTAATTCCCATATTGTATAACCTATTCTAAAGCATAGAGAAGGAAGGAATCCTCCTGAATTTTTTTCTAAATTAGCATGTGTTTATTATTTATTTATTTTATTTTATTTTATTTTTTTGAGACAGACCCTCAAGCTGTCACCCTGGATAGAGTGCTATGGCATCACAGCTCACAGCAACCTCCAACTCCTGGCCTCAAGTGAGTCTCCTGCCTCCGCCTCCCAAGTAGCTGGGACTACAGGGGCTCGCCACAACACCTGGCCATTTTTGGGTTGCAGCCGCCATTGTTGTTTGGCGGGCCCGGACTGGATTCAAACCCGCCAGCTCCTTAGCCCGTTGATCCACAAGCACCGTGCCTATTTATTTATTTTTTTATTGTTGGGGATTCATTGAGGGTACAAGAACCAGGTTACACTGATTGCATTTGTTAGGTAAAGTCCCTCTTACAATCATGTTTTGCCCCCAAAAGGTGTGACAGACACCAAGACCCCACCTCCCTCACTCCTTCCCTCTCTCTGCTCTTCCTTTCCTCCCACCTCTCCTTCCTTCTTTTTCTCTCTGCTCTCCCCTTCCCCCACCTTCATCGTGTCATTAATAGTCATTAATTATCCTCATATCAAAATTGAGTACATAGGATTCATGCTTCAACATTCTTGTGATGCTTTACTAAGAATAATGTGTTCCACTTCCATCCAGGTGAATACAAAGGCTGTAAAGTCTCCATGTTTTTTAATGGCTGAATAGTATTCCATGGTGTACATATACCACAGCTTGTTAATCCATTCCTGAGTTGGTGGGCATTTAGGCTGTTTCCACATTTTGGTGTTTGTAAATTGAGCTGCAATAAACAGTCTAGTGCAAGTGTCCTTATGATAAAAGGAGTTTTTTTCCTTTTTTTCCTTTGCAGGGATTCCTTCTTGCAATCCCATTACTAGGTGCCCAGTAATGGGATTGCAGGATCAAATGGGAGGTCTAGCCTGAGTTCTTTGAGGGTTCTCCATACTTCCTTCCAAAAAGGATGTATCAATTTGCAGTCCCACCAGCAGTGTAAGTGTTTTTTTTCTCTCCACATCCACGCCCGCATCTGCAGTTTTGAGATTTTGTGATGTGAGCCATTCTGGCTAGGGTTAGATGGTATCTCAGGGTGGTTTTGATTTGCATTTCTCTAATAATTAGGGATGATGAGCATTTTTTCATGTTTGTTAGCCATTCGTCTGTCTTCTTTTGTAAAAGCCTGTTAGCTACCAAAACCCCAGGCCCCCCTCCATAGGTAGATTCTGAGAAATGGCTCTGTTAGCTCCCAAAGCTCAGTCCCCAGACCCCCCCATAGATTCCAAGAGATGGCTTCAGATAGAGAAGGCACAGAGAGTCCCCAAGTTCCCGAAATGCCCCCCCAGTTCCTGGTGAACAAACAATAGTGAGAACTTACTCAAGCTGTGTTTCTCAAGCTGTAACCTCACCCTGAGCTAACCACAATATTCCACTTCTGTACTAGCTTGCTTGCCATGCGGCACTAAAAAGGTATAAAAAGTCAACCTGCCTTCCACTGCGGACCACCTGCCTTTGAGAACAGCAGTCCCCTGCGCGGGTGTAATAAATCACCAGCTGATTTTTTTTTTTTTTTACATATGCATGTGTTAATTAGGTTTCCACTTTTTGCCTTCAGAGAATTTAAAAGGCTTAAAATTTAATAACAATAACAATGTTTAAGATAAGGACTAGAAACAAAAACCATGTAAAGAATGAATGAAGATAAATACATTCAGAAAAGAAAACAGATGATTACTGCATCAAAATATTAAGCAATATT
>CAUYON010048563.1:0-14693 GCA_963573935.1 Arctocebus calabarensis
TGTAGTCCCAGCTACTTGGGAGGCAGAGGCAGGAGACTCGCTTGAGCCCAGGAATTGGAGGTTGCTGTGAGCTGTAATGCCACGACACTCTACCCAGGGCAACAGCTTGAGGCTCTGTCTCAAAAAAAAAAAAAAAAAAGAAAAAGAAAAGTTACTTTGAAATAATAAACACAATTGTCAAAAAGCAATAACCTAGACTTTCCATATAAATTAAATGGCAATTTGTTGTAATGAATGGTCAGTTTTTACTATTACACAGCTACTATAAATGTTATAAAATTCTACAAGTGATCACTGAGTGAAAAAAAAAAGAAGTTTTAATTGCATTTTTTTCCTTTTTTATTGGACTCTATAGAATATATGTTAATAACTGGCTGATATGAGATTACCAAATTCAATAAACATCACTATTACTTAAAATGGAAAAAAAATGAAAGATGTTCTCCATATTACTTATCATAAAATTCAGTTTATTCTCTGAGACTTTATTAATATACCTTCCAGATTTAAAATGTTCAAAAGTTAATAAATATAACCTACATTGAGAGCAATCAGGATGATGTCATTTACACTGACTTTGTCAGGAGAACTTGTGCAAGCTTCAATGCCTTCATCTGAAAGATACCTGTTAAAATAAAATAAATGGCTTAATATTATCTAAATCAAAAATAACCAAAATTCTTAAGTCTACACGCAGTTTTATTTTCTAATATAAAATGCTTCTACTACAAATACTAGGGAAAGTATCCTGTTTATTTACTATTTCTGATAGAATAGAATTTACAATGCCTATTTTTCCTCTTTTGTACCCATAAAGAGATACTACATCAATACAATTATCTATGTGCTTTTTAAGAAAAGCTATTTAAATGTCAATATACTTCTGAAGGACTGTTACCAGCTAGCTACATTTGCTGTTTTATAAATATGTTATCTAACTTAACAAATATTTGGAAACACAGTAGCCCTAAAAAAGAGGGCAAGATGTGCTGTAAAAACAGAACCAGAAAACAACACAGCTTTAAACATAGTCCAACAGAAATTTCCCTTGAACTACTTTCTCACATTATCTTCTCAAGTTCCCCTTTTTTAACAATGTATTCTCAAAAACCCTTTAATAAGTACTACTAATTCCACGTAACATAAAGATAGGAACCTTTTTACCATATATCTTTTACTTTTCCCATTTCTTTTCAGTTTTTTTTTCACTCAATATCTTTTTTGCCTTTTGTTCTTTCATCCAATACAAACCAATCATCCATTTGTCACAGCAATAATTAATTCAAGAGTAAAGAGATTATTGAATCCATAAGGGAAAAAAAATCATCTCTATCTCATTTACCCACACACAGCATAGACATTTGAAATTCTCTGATAAATTCTAAAGGTCAGGTATCATTCACCAAAAAGTCCACCTATAAAAAGGCCCACTGACATCTCACATTTTTTTGATAATGAGTATCAACTTTTTTTTTTTTTTGCAGTTTTTTTGCAGTTTTTTTGGCCTGGGCTGGGTTTGAACCCGCCACCTCTGGCATATGTGGCTAGCACCCTACTCCTTTGAGCCACAGACGCCGTCCACAGTATCAACTCTTAACTAAAAGGTTAATGCTACCAATACCACTGCAGACATTCTCTCACTGTAAAAGGATCTGGACTAGTAGTCTAACGAATGTAAGTCAAGATCATTCTTGACAACCAGCAATTCTATCATCAACTTCCAACATTAGACTGTTTCTAAGATACTTATTAAAGTAAACCCTGCCCAGACACAACCAAAAATACATGTGCCTTTAAGAAGCAAGGAATAATTTCTCAAAAGAGCAAAAGAAAAGAAAGGCGAATAGTTAGGACCATACAAAAGAGCAACAAAATATTAACATTAATAAGTAAGATTAAGGAGATAAAAGTCAAGGAAGTGTATATTTTAAATCAAAGCAAGAATATTAACAAAATTAGGCACTATTAAAAGTTTAGGACCATGGCAGTGCTAACTTACAATAATGAATGAAGACAAGTAGCTAAATGAGTGAAAGAGAGAAAACAGAAATGTTAAATATGTAGAAGAGTCAGTAAGAATGAATAGAAGGTAGTCAGGAATGAAAGCACACAAGTGACCACAGAATACAAATGTTTATGGTCAACTTAAGATGGTTAAAACACTACTTTAATTCAAAATGGCTATGGTAACTTCCTTATTATCCCATTAGTCTTTCACTGTTCACAGCCATTGACTATCTATAATTCTAATTAATCATCTTACAAGTTCAGTACTATAAATATTAATTGAGCCTCTATTATATGCAAAGTATTGTGTGAATTAGTAATAATATCAAAGTGGTGAGGGGGGCAGGAAAATGCATAGAATAGTAAAAGCAAAAACTTGAAGTGAAGAAGTATGAAGCACCTTCTAGAGCAGCGGTTCTCAACCTTCCTAATGCCGTGATGTATTTTCACTGTTACAAAGGGGTTGTGACCCACAGGTTGAGAACCACTGCTCTAGAGGTAATATGCTGTCATTATGGCTGGAAAATGAAAGTATAGGTGAATACCAGTTTTATTATAGAAAGCCAATAGTGCACAAAAGGATATGGGTTATATAGTAAATGTTGATTAATTACAAAAACACAACTTTCCAAACTCCTACACAGGAAGAAATTATATGTAATGACTACTACAATACTTTGTCTTCTTAGAAAGGCAACTCTAAAATGAAAAAATTATAGGATGGGAGGTGAACTACAATAGATGTTTAAAAATAACCGAAGTTTACCTCTGCAATTTTAGAGATGAAGAAAACAAGCCTTAGAGATATTAATTAAACTTGTCCAAAAAATACAAATTTAGAAGATGCAAAGTTAAAAACAAGAATGATTCCTAACCAACAGTTCAGAAGTCTTTCCATTTTTATTTATCAAACAAGTAATGCTAATATTAGGGATATAATCATCTCATCAACAAAAGCCAATGTACATACAAATCAGTTTCTAGTTCTAATCAACTAGACACTTCACCAAAACGCACAAAAAAGCAATTTACCTAGGTAAATTCAATCAGTGAGCTCCAAAATACATTCAACAAAAACAGGTGAAGTTTCACAGTAAAAGATCAGGAAACTAATATTAACTAATGATTAGAAATTCAAAAGTTGTTAGAACAATAAAAATACGCATCCCTTCAAAAAATAGAAAGGGAAAATGTATCTAACAAAACTTCTAAAGGAGGTGGAGATTTGACTTTACCTACTTATCAGTCGAATAGCGGTTATCTTTCAAATATCTATCTAAGCCTTCCTAAATATAACAAATAATAAAATGTGGTTCAGCCTCAATTTCCAAATTTTACAAAGTCTCCTATGCCCACCCATTCATATTTTGAAAAATCAAAAAACTTGAGATTTAAGTGTTTACATCATAATTATCAAGAAACAGAACACTCATTCACAGCTCTCTTGACTAACAAGTTAGTGATCCTTCTGTAAATACTGGACCATATTCAAGAAAGAATGAACCTAAATCAGTGTTTTTCAACCTTTTTTATCTCATGACACACTTGAACATATAGTTAGAACTTCCGCAGCACACTTACGTTGATCAAAAAAAAAAAAAAGAAAATGTAAAGAATATACTTATAATGCTTTGAACTTCGTTCAAAAATAATTTAAATACTGGTCTTTAAAAACTTTCATGGCACACTGATTGAAAACCACTGATCTAAATTAGTCATGATTTTAGATTCACCAAATAAATATTTAAAACTCCAATATTATCTATCAAGGAAAAAAACAAGTGATAAAAAGCCAAATGCCAAAATCTGCTTCAAAAATAACTGTGATCATCAGGAAAGAAAGGAACTGAAAATTGAAGCAAGTACCCCTAATATGGTCCCCATGCAAACCTATCTGGTGGACCTCAAGGGAAGAAAATTATAATCGGTTTCCATGTGCCAGAAGAAACTGACCTCAGAGAGCTCTTGTTTAAAACAGAAGCAAAAGCATGCATTATTTCTTTAGTGGAGATTTTGAATAATATAAACTAAACTAAAAATACATGTGAATACATGTACATTTTATTGACAAGCACTAAAAGTATAAATTTCTCAAAGGACTAATATCATTTAGCAATTTTACCTTCAAATGATGCAATTTTAAACCACCACAGTTTAGAAAGTGCTCAAATTTATTTTAAAAAGTGATTGTAGAAAATACTTTCCTTTTTCATATATAGAAGTAAAGATGTTAAAATTCTGTCACTTTTTTTTTTTACTTTTTTATTTATTTTTACTTCAGACATGGCAATTTTTTACTTCAGATGTGGCATTTTAAAATTAACTATAATCCACCAATCTGGAGGAGGAGTATTTTTTTCCTAATGTGGATAATAAATTCAACAAGAAGGGTCACACACCGTAACTGCCACTGCCAGAACTGTCTTCACTTCATGTTCAGAAGTCATGAGGCATATAAAACAGATATACTCAAATCATAGTTCAAGAATCTCAATTGGCAAAAAATTGTGGTAACACTGCCAGTTGGATCTCATTTATCAACTCTGAAAGTGGATCTTACTACCCTTTACCATGAGTAAGAAAAAAAAGAGGACCCATTTTCCTTTGATTACTTTCTTTTAAAGACTCGTATTTAAAATCTTTGGGTCTAACTCACTCACTGGTTATGATGCACACATGGTCTGACAATTAAATTCACAAACTTGTCCTAGAAAAAGGGCTATCACTTTTGCATTTTGTTGTTGTTGTTGTTGTTGTTGGCCGGGGCTGGGTTTGAACCCACCACCTCCAGTATATGGGGCTAGCGCCCTACTCCTTTGAGCCACAGGCACCACCCAGTGCTGTCACTTTTAAATTACTTCCTTTGGGACACTATGTACCCATGCCAGTGTCTAGTCTACTCTTCAAAGCAATTTTGGAACTCCTTTACTGGAACGGCCATCAGAGCTGTCATCATATTACCCTTTAATGTCATGCATGTCATCAAAATGTCTTGCTTTCAGTATTTCCTTTATCTTCAGGTAAAGAAAAAAGTCACTGGGGGAACATCAGGTCAGTAGGGAGGGTGTTCCAATACAGTTATTTGATTATTTCTAAAAACTCCCTAACAGACAGTGCCATGTAAACTAGTACATTGTTATGATACAAGAGCCACGAATTGTTGATGAAAAGTTAAGGTCATTTTCGTCATTTTCATGCAGCCTTTTCAGCACTTCCAAATAGTAAACTTGATTAACTGTTCGCCCAGTTGGTACAAATTCATGATGAACAATCCCTCTGACATCACAAAAAGTTACTAACGTTGTTTTGACTCTTGATTTGGACTGCTGGAACTTTTTTGGTCATGGAGAGTTGGCTGACTTCATTTTGTGCACTTTGACACTGTTTCAGGGTCATGTTGGTACACCCAGTGATAATACAGCCCAAAACATCCTTTCACCTCTCCCAAAAGGTTTTGGTAAATTTCAACTCTCCTTTGCTTTTGTTCATCAGTGAGCTCCTTCAGGACCATCTTTGCACACCTATCTTATGCCAAGACTTTCAGTTAAGATTTTCCTGTTTCTCTGTTGATGTTTATTTGGCCTGCTATGCTTCTCAGTCAGCTGACAATTCTGACACACAATTTGATGAATTTTTATAGTATTTTTGTCAGTTCTGCTCAATACTGATCACTCTGGCCTCTCTTCATCAATGATGCTTTCTCTCCTCTCAGAAAAATGTTTAATCTATTTGTATATTGCCGTTTTCTTCACGGCATTATCCCCATAACATGTCCCTAATAAGGGACTAACAAGTCCCTGATTTCACTTCTACTTTTGCCAGGTTTAAGAAGAAATTTAATGTTTATTCACTGCTCTAATACAAGCTCTTACACTCTTGCAACAGCACACACAAACACACAATAATGAATGCCATTCAGCAAGACTGTCACATGCTGACACAAACAAAGCTGTGAGACACTGATATATCAAGGTTATGAACCCTTAGCAAATTGTTTGTTCATTGCAGCCAAGGTAAGTGTATGGTGGCAAATTGGCAAACGAGGTGTCCAATCTCATACATAAAGAAGAGAAAAAAGGCAAAACTACGAAACACCTACCCCAGCTAAAATGACCATAACTCAACTCCAGTTAACTATTTGCATGAGGTTAAATAAAGTAGTTACTGTCACAGATCTCTGAATCTCAGGTTTTAAATTTCTACAAAGCAATGTACAAACCATACAAACAGGTTTCAGGCTACAGGTGGCACACACACTTGGTACTTATTAATAAACATTAGTTTAAGTTATTTGCTTTTGTTCACTTTAATGCCAGTTATTTCTGTTCTTCCAAGTTGTCTTTGACATACAGTGTTGTGTCATAAATGTCTTTCATGATTTGTATGTTAAGATACTTGTCTTCTTTTCCAAGCAAAAAAGGAACAAAGTGTCTTTTAGGCCACTTTGTATGACACTGGGAGAACACAGAATATGATTATGCCTGTTAAGGAGTACTCTCTCCTGAGTTATCTACATAACATTAAAAAGTGTCAAATCATTTATGGTCATTGACCTAAATAGTTTACAAACTGCACATATATAGAACGACCCTTACCACAGACTTCCAAGACTACTTACATTTTTAAGGGAGAGACATTCTAATTGGACAAAGAAACTGAGCTATAAATACAAACATTAACATTTTATTCTCTCCATCCATCTCCACCCATTGAAACGATGAATGCCCATTCAAATCTGAACTGAGACCTGAGTTCCTAATCAAAGATAGAATCTATTATTTGAGACTTTGGAAAAAAAAAAAAAGAAGTTAACTGATGACTTCATACTGAGCCTCAGAGTCAAAGTACTCTATAATGTCTTATTTGACAATGTGAACGCTACTTTCTTGGCATTATTATTACTAATATTGCTTAATATTTTGATGCAGTAATCATCTGTTTTCTTTTCCGAATGTATTTATCTTCATTCATTCTTTACATGGTTTTTGTTTCTAGCCCTTATCTTAAACATTGTTATTGTTACTAAATTTTAAGCCTTTTAAATTCTGTGAAGGCAAAAAGTGGAAACCTAATTAACACATGTATATGTAAAAATAAAAAAAAAATCTACTAACATACATTAATACACTGAGGATACATGAAAACTCTTAATAAAAACATCAATGAATAAAATCAAGAATGAAAACATTTTTCTCTAGTGGATTAGGACTATATCAAATAAAGGAGCTATCTGGATAGTGACTGATACACAATACTCTTTAATTGTCTCTCAATAAAACCCAACTAAAATATTTTTATTTGGTTTTGAGTGTGTCTGATCGGTATGTGATTATTTGCTACCATGCTTAGGTTACTAGACCCCATGTGACATCCAAATATCAAAATAGGAATTTAATAAATGAATCCTAGACAAAGAAAATAAAGATAACTCCCAATTACCTAAGCTAATGTGAGGACACTGGAGAATAAAACACAACAGGTATCTATCAAAAATCATCTATATTAAAACATACTTTTAATCTTCGCAAATATGGAAGTTCCTGTCCTACCACAAATTCCCAAAATTTTAATGGTATAAAAATAATTTTTTTTAAATTACCCATATAAAGAGCTTTCTATTCACTCTGCCTATTCTGCTTCTATCCCCGTAGTGTAAACTTTTTTTTCTATTATTTTTATAGGCTCTTTCTGTACCCAGCTAAGAGTTATTGAAACAATTACCTTACTGATTCCCTCTTCTGGGGCAGGAGATGGCTTATAAATTCCTGTTTATGAAAACAACTTGGGAAAATACATTTAGCCATATAAAGTAGTAAGATTAGTAAGGTAACAAGGCTGATAAGAACTTGGACACAAAATTTGCTTTCAGATAAACTGGCACAGATACAATCAAAAGATTTAATATAGCTTACACGTACATTAGAGGGGGGAAAAAATCACAGGTAAGAATATAATAGATAAACCAGCAATTAGTTGAATAAATTCTTTGGATTCTATGCCCAAATCTCCATAAAGCAGAGGAAATAGAGAGAATCAGAATGCTACTAAAGGTAACTCAAAAGAGGGAATCAAGTACTTCTATCACTTCCATTTTCTTTTCTTGTTTAAGTAGAGTAGCCACCTGCTAGCCCAGAATGAATACTATAATCTTTATTCCAACAATTGTATCAGGACTCAATCAATACTAGCCTAAAATTTTCTCTATGGCTTATTTATGAATATATCAGATGAATAAAGTTATGTTTTATTTAAAGTACTTCTAAGTATCAGCATTTAGTGTTAATCTAATAAACTATTCTCAATACGAGATTTTATTCAGTATTAAACTCTTAAAAAGCAGTATTTTTTATTTTTACTTTTTATTACTTCTTTGTGAGCATAGATATGTATTTTTACCACTTAACTTCTACATATACATATGCTCACACATACATCAGAGTGTTATATATAAAAGTAGAAACACTGAAAGCAATAATGAAAGGAATAAAGAAATAATGAAAAACTAACCTGCATAAAAACTCAAAGAATGAATACATAAAAAGATTTTTAAAGTTACTTAATACTATAGAAGCATCTTTTCCTAAATAAACAATTTTGAGAAATGTGAAACAATACAAAATACTTCGATACACATCATAATTAACATCTACTCAAGTTTCATTATTTTAGTAGCCAGACCAAATTACATATTTTTAATATTTTTATTTATATAATTTTTAGAGACAATATCTCACTTTGTCACCCAGGCCGGAGTGCAGTGACACAATTTTCATTCATCACATCCTTGAACTGGGCTCAAGTGATCATCCTACCTCAGCCTCCCAACATGTTGAGATTACAGGCCTGAGGTCACTATGAGTGGCCTCAAAATTTTTAAAGACTGAACGAAGGAAATTAAGAACAGTTTCAGGGAAATATCCTCTGTAAGTTTATATCTAACTTAACAACATTTAAAAGTGTTAAAATTCTAAAAATTAAAAGCCAGATATGTTTTTGTTAAGCAATTCTTTTAAAAAGCCGATTGAAACATGTACTACTTGAAAACACCACTAGATGACAACCTTGTTTCACAAGTAAAAGGTACCACTACTGCTGTTGGATGCTAAAACCCTGAAGATGTACCAGAAACTCACTTTAAAGGTTTCTGACATTTGTTGTTCATTGAGGAGTAGGCATAACAAAAAATATATAATAGACTATTATAATTTTAGAATTTGTGTTTGATACAAAGATCACTTGGCATTTTAAACTCATACTAGTAGGCATTCAAGGAATACCTCATGATAAAAAAACTGAAGCATATCAAAAGATATTTTCTCCTATTCTCTCCTATAGTCATCCTTATTATTAGAAGTAATTTTATAAAAATAAAGTTGACAAATTATTAGTTTTATAGACTGATGTTTTTGCTGTGGAACAGACACACAGAGTACATTATTTTCATCATTATTTTAATAAATGTTTCTCTCTGACATCAAAATAAATAAGCATGACAATTTTAATAACTAAGCATATAGGTAATAAATCATAAGCTTCTATTTTTTATGACCCATGTTCAAAATATTAAAATATCTTACTATATATAAACTAACCCATGATGACATTAAGCCCAAAATGCTTATTTAATATTTAAAAAAAATAACAGCTGAGCAAGTAAATATTTGTTAATAATTCTTTTGAAATTCCTTATTCAACATATTATAAAAGTTTAGTGGCAATGGTAACCAATATTTTTATTCATTTTTGAAAACCATGCTTTCACATAAATTTTAAAATATAAAATGAAAGCCTAGATATTTTTACTTTCATAGGGGTTATAATTTACATCCTTCTTCCAATTCAACATTTTCATACATTAATTCAAAAGCAGAGCTGAGGTTATTGTTTAATAAATCAGCCTTTAAGATATAAGATTATTTGGTATTTGTGTCATCTTTTTCTCAGCACAAAGGTCAAAAGGTCATTATGAAGCCTAATGCCCTATATACTGTACGTATACTAACCACTGCATTATTCCATCGGTCCTTACAGAGTCTATGCCAAAGGTCTCCCAAGGTGAGGCCTGCTGGAATTAATGTCAATGAGACTGCCCACTGAGTAAAATTTATAAAAGAAATGTTATTTATAGATGTAAAATACAAAAACTACTGTATTGGAAAGCATTTTTATAAGTAGCTTAGAGAGACTATCATCTAAAATGTAGTTTTTAGTAAGATGGGACTAGATGCAAATCTCAGCCTCACCCTCTCACATATGTGGGATCCTAATCAACTTACTTCATCTTTCTGTGTGTCAGTTTACTCCTACAAAAAGTGAAGACAATACTGAAAACACTGATCTATAGAGTTGTTCTAAGAATAAATGAGTCCACATGAAATACCGAGCATATGCTACATATTAGTTTTCTCCCTTCTTACACATTGTACCCTTGCTTATTCTAGAAAAAAAAATTTTTGTTTCACTTCTTAAATTTTTATTGGTATAAATGCACCCTGCTCCTGCCTCAGTCTCTCAGAATTTGGTGTCATTGATCTCAGACACCACTTCACATTCCACTATCCTATGGACAGCAGTCTTTTCGATAGTTTGCATGAAGTTGCTGCTATCCAGGGCATCACCAAGATGGAAGTCCTCCTGGTCTTCCAGTAAGCAGTGGTAGGTGGGGATCTCAGCCTTCAGCCTGACCTTGATGTTCTGCAAAGTTTCATATTCCCGGGCCTAGCACAGCTCCTCTGCCCAGGCCTGTGCCAGCTCTGACATTAAGTGCAACAGAACCCTGCTAAGATGCTCCACCTACATGGTGCAGTGGGCCTCTATCTCCTTAAGGCTGTTCTCCGAACTGGCCTTCACATTTCTCATGGAGTTCATGTCTATCTCCAAGAACCAGACTGTACATGTCAGTTTAATGAGCATCCACTCAGCAGCTCCGATCTCGGTAGCCTATCAGGTGACCACTCTAGTGCTTTCCTCAGTCTTCTAGGACCAATACTTACCCAGCTACTCTCGGTTCTTCAGAGACAGCTCATCATTCTGGGTCCAGATATCTGCCATGATCTTGCTAAGGTTTTGGGATTTGGGGGCATCTACCCAGTCAACCCAGAGCTGGCAATCTGGATTTATTCCTCCTCATGGTTCCTCTCCATGAAGAAGAGGTCCTCCTTGAGAGCCTCAATCTGTCTCCAAGGGGAGCCAAGTAACAATGGTATCATCTGTGACATTGCAGAGCCCATGGATGTCACTCTCCACAGAATAGGGGATGGCCAGCTCTGTCTCATACTTGACTCTAAAGTCATCAGTAGCAAGACAGGCATGGTCAATCTGCAGAACCTCGCAGGTATTATCCACAGAATTTGCAAAGATATGAGCCCTCAGGCCTTGATGGTCTTGAAGTAATGCACCCAGTCCCTGACCTGGGGCCCCTTTTCTCTCAGGAGTTCCCAAGATTTTGCTCTCCAGCCCTCTGATCCTCATTTCCCAGGCTCCTCACTCTGTCTAGGTAGGAGGCCAGGTGGTCAGTTCTTACATGGTCTCCTTCTCACCCTGGATCCTCTCCATTTCTGCCAAACCCTGGACCATCCCTGTGTCCAGGCCTCCAGACCCCCAGTGGAAGCTGGTGGAGCCAGATACGGAGATCTAGGATTCTGAGCCCCACCCCCACCCACATGCTGGCTGAGGTGCTGGTGGGCTGGGCGCCTGGAAGGAGCCCAGAACCAGTAGTTGGTAAAATTGGCGGGGCGGGTAGTGAAGCTCACGCTGTCTGATAAGGAAGACGAGAGGACAAGACTGAGAGTCTAGGAAATATATTCAGAACATACTAATACTCAAAATTCTTCTGAGTTCCAATGAGAAAGAAAAAGAGTAAAATTTACATAATGATGAAGGCAATTTCTTCAAGGGCTACAACTAGTAAATAGCCAAAAGAGTTTACTTTTCCTTATTAGCAAATCTGATTACATATTTTTAACATGCTATTCACATAGAGTTCATTAAGAAATGAAGAAAAGTATCAGCAATACTTATCTACTTTATTCTTAATTTGTCTAAATTCTTCAATTTTATAATCAAAATTTTTTAATAATAAAAAATAAGTTATCTCATTAGCCTATGCAACTATTTCTGCACCAAACAGAATTTCTAATGTAAAATACATTGCCATTTTTGACTAATCTGCCATTTATGTCCAAATTTAAAATAATGATGCCAAGAAACAGCTGGTAAACAATAAGTTTACCTTTCGCAATTCTTGCTTACAATTTATTTAAACTAATGCCATTCATTCAAACCTTTAAAAATGAAAATTTACTACTTCAATTATCACAGGCAATTATGGGAAATACCTATTTGCACCTAGTATATGTAATCATATATCTTACAATCTAATAGCATAACAACTCCATGTAAATTAAAATGAAGTAAAAATGAAAGAGGCATGTGAGAAGCACAATAGTAAAATAAAAAAGGGCAGTCACTTAAATGCTACTTAAATATTAAATAAACTTTTTGTCAAAAGAATAAAACAGCCCCATATATACATATCTTAGCTGATAAATGTTAGGTAATTTCCATTTGTTTAAAATGTACATTAAACACAAAGTGCTTTAAATTTTTGAAATTAAAATGTTACAAAGAAATTAAAACTTTTATTTTTTTATTTAGTAAAGGAGACCAGGGACTATTACCCCAAAAGATGGCACCCTATTAAGTTGATTATTTTAATCTAAAGGCCCCCTGGAGACCGGCAGTTACTGTAACAAGCTTTACTCTAATACGCTCTTCTCTGCCTAAAGTCTGAACCCTTCGGAGAAGAAAACAATTACCACTTCCCTGAGTTCTCATGTTAAGAGAATAAAGACTGAAGTCAATACACCTGGACAGTTTGCCATGCACCACTATCTGTTCTACAGGCCCAAAAGACTCTGTCCCAGGCCACTGTATGTTCTCATACCCATAGGATTCTCCCAAAATAATTTACTATCCCTGTCCCTTGTTTGTCAGGGGTTTTGTTGTTGTTGTTGTTGTTGTTGTTGTGGGTTTTGTTTTTTTTTTTGAGACAGAGTATCACTCAGTTGCACCTGCTGGAGTCCAGTGGTGTCATGGTAGCTCACTGCAACTTCAAACTCGTGGGCTCAAGCAATCCTCCTGCCTCAAGCTCCCCAGTAGGCTGGACTACAGGGGTGCACCATGATGGTTGGCTAATTTCTCTCTTTTGCAAAGATGGGTCTTGCTGTTGCTCAGGTTGGTCTTGAATTCCTGAGGTCAAGCAATCTTCCCACCTCAGCCTCCCAGAGTGCTAAGATTACCAGTGGGATACTATCCCTCTGAACATCATCCATATTTCCACACCTCCCTTTCCTTTATTAAAAAGAGTATATAACCATCTGTACCCCTCTGGGTTATTAGGCAATCATTCCCTGCAATTCCCTCATGCTATGCACCTTAAAATGAATTTAGTATGCCTTTTATTATTAATCTGCTTTTGACAGCTGATTTTCAGTGAACCTTCAGAGGCCAAAGAGCCCTTACATTAGTAAACATAGTCTGAATATATCCCCATACCTCTTTGTAGTAGCCAGAATGATGACCCACAAAAAGACATGTCTAAGTCCTAATCCTTGGAACCTGTGAATGTTAATTTACTTAGAAAAATTAATCTATAACTCAATTAATCTTGAGATAAGAAAATTATCATAGATTATCCAAGCAGTCCCCAAATCTAATGGCAAGTGTCCTTGTAAGAGAGACAGGAGTTGTAAGACAGACACACAAAGGGGAGTTACAGACAGAAGAGGAAACAGTCACATGAATCTGAAGGGAGAAACTCAAGTGATGAGGCCTCAAATCAAGGAATACCAGGAACCACCAGAAGTTGAAAGGCGCAAGTTAATGATTCTCCTCTAGAACTTCTGGAGGTAGAAGGGCTCTGTAGACATCTTGATTTCAGAATTCTGGCCTCCAAAACTGATTTTCAGTGAACCTTCAGAGGCCAAAGAGCCCTTACATTAGCTTATTAAACATAGTCTGAATATATCCCCATACCTATTTGTAGTAGCCAGAATGATGACCCACAAAAAGATATTTTATGTTGCAATATAAAATAAACATATATGCTCTCACGATTTGTATATGTTTGCATGGCTTTCATTTTACAGCAGTATGCACCTTCCAATGTGTTCTCTTCCAAGCAGATAGTTGAACTGACACCATTAGACACTGCAAGTGCTCTTGGGTACTTGGTGAGGCAGCAATTATCAATAATACTTCAACCTACCATTGCAATGTTAGGCATTTAATGTTATTTAAAAGTCAGGTGAGCATTCTTGCTGGATTATTAAGGGTACTTCCACACCTTGGCAGCACCTCATCTATATCAGCAACCAAGATGTAGAAGGGCTCAAACCTTGCTTTCTATTTTCCTGTTGATTAATTTTCATAATAAAAGTAAATATAGTCTTTTGTCTATTATTACTTTTTTTCTTTTTTTTTTTTTTGTAGAGACAGAGTCTCACTTTATCACCCTGGGAAGAGTGCCGTGGCGTCACACAGCTCACAGCAACCACCAGCTCTTGGGTTTAAGCGAATCTATTGACTAAGCCTCCCCAGTAGCTGCGACTATCGGCGCCCGCCTATGTCTGGCTATTTTTTGTTGCAGCTGTCATTGTTGTTTAGCTGGCCCGGGCCAGGTTTGA
>CAUYON010048564.1:0-22402 GCA_963573935.1 Arctocebus calabarensis
CTTTTCTTTTCTTTTTTTTGAGACAGAGCCTCAAGCCGTCACCCTGGATAGAGTGCTGTGGCATCACAGCTCACAGCAACCTCCAATTCCTGGGCTCAAGTGAGTCTCCTGCCTCCGCCTCCCAAGTAGCTGGGACCACAGCACCCGCCACAACGCCCGGCCATTTTTTGGTTGCAGCCGTCATTGTTGTTTGGTGGGCCCGGGCTGGATTCGAGCCCACCAGCTCAGGTGTACGTGGCTGGCACCTTAGCCTGTTGAGCCACAGGCACTGAGCCCAAATATTACCTTCTTAAGGAGAACTTCTGTGATCCCCCTTATCTGAAAAAGTTTCCTTCCTGTTACTCATGTGACCATTTGACTGTGATTAGGCGTTTGTATTATGCACACGTGTATTATGCCTTCCTCGCCGGACTGCTGAGCTGCGTGGTGGCAGGGACTTTGCATCCTGCAGTGTTCCCAGGGTCTAGCGTGCAGCACACAGTCAGTATACCTTAACTGAATGGGTCATGATCCGTCACTGTGACAGAGGAGGCTACAGCAGGACTAAAATGCGATTTCCACCACTAGAATTTTTAAACACAGCATACCCATCCGTATGTGGCTTTAAGCAAACTTCCACGTGCCAGACCCTATGGTTCTGTGATCACAGACAGGACTGAAATGATGTCTGTGAAGTGGGTGTTCAATGCTCAGGACAGTACCTCTTCTATATAAATAGAATTCTAAAATGTGGCCAGGCAGGGTGGCTTATACCTGTAATCCTAGCACTCTGGGAGGCCAAGGCAGGAGGATGGCTTGAGCTCAGAAGTTCAAGACTAGCCTTAGCAAAGTCAGACCCTGTGTGTACTAAAAAAATGGAAAACGTAACTGGGCATCCATGATGGGCACTGATAGTCCCAGCTATTCAGGAGGCTGCAGCAGGAGGATCACTCGGACCCAGCAATTTAAAGTTGCTGTGAGCTATGTTGATGCCATGACACTAGCCTCGGCAACATAGTGAGACTCTATCTCAAAAAGAAAAAAAGAATTCTGAAATTCTATTCTCATGCCCAAGTCTCCTCCTAGCACCACACTCTCTCTGAGTTTTATACCAATCCTGTCCCACCTGTCCACCAGGTGGATAGCCTTTTTTTTAGAAACGGCTAATGTTTCTAATAACCTTTCCTATTAGGAATGGCTAATGTCTGGGCTCAGCACCCATAGCACAGTGAGTAGGGCACAGCCACATATACTGAGGCTGGCAGGTTCCAGCTGACTTGGGCCAGCTAAACATCAACAACTGCAACCAAAACATATGCGGGCGTTGTGGTGAGTACCTGTAGTCCCAGCTACTGGGGAGGCTAAGGCAAGAGAATTCCTTAAGCCCAAGAGTTTGAGGTTGCTGTGAGCTGTGACACCATAGCACTCTAATGAGGGTGACATAGTGAGTATCTGTCTCAAAAACAAACAAACAAAACAAAAAACAAATGGCTAATATTTGTTCAGCTCTTACTGTGCTGATGCTTGACTTTGTAGTATCCTTTGATCATTGCAATCACCCTTTGAGATGAATCACGGGTGCTCCCATTCACAGATAACAGCAATAGGTCTTGGAGAGACAGTGAGCAGGAAGGCAAGAGAAAGCAAGGCAAATATTGGCCACAAGTGAAGTATAGGAGTTGAGGATGGGAGCTGAGGAGGTCCCATAAACTGGTGGCTGGGATAAAACCAATGGAAGCTGGTCCAAAAGGCAGAAGTTGGCTTGGCACCTGTAGTTGAGTGGTTAGGCCGCCGGCCACTTGTACAGGGGCTGGTGGGTTCAAACCCAGCCTCGATCTGTTAAACAAATAAACAAACAAACAAACAAAAATAGCTGGGCATTGTGGCGGGTGCCTGTAGTCCCAGCTACTTGGGAGGCTAAGGCAAGGGAATTTCTTGAGCCTAAGACTTAGAGGTTGCTGTGACCACTATACCAAGGGTGATCACATAGTGAGACTCTGCCTCAAAAAAAGCAGAAGTTAACCAATCTGTGGTCCAAGCAGGTTAACCCGAATCAGGAGCCCAGCCATTCCCAGGGACCACCTGCAGTGGACATTGTGACATCCTACTTCAGTACCATTTGACGTGGAGATCTTGGTAGTTTTCTGCTGGGCGCCCTCCTACAATGGGTCCACATGGCGGGTTCCACCCAAAGTTTGCAGTGAAAATGGAGATGGGGGGCACCTGTTGTACAGATGGCAGGAAGAGGAGGTTAACGGGGTCCGCAGAAAGCAGGTTGCCCGGCCGGCCGCCGAGGGCAGGACGCAGTGGGAAGGCGTCTGCAGACACAAAACACATTTTTAAAGATATCTTCATCAGGGCTGTTCTTTGAAAACAGGACAGAAGACATCTCAAAATGTCAAGAGAGGGTTTCTGCCAAGGCAAAAGAACGCTAAGGACTGCAAGTAAAGATTCTCATTACAAAAAGGTGCTAAATTCTGGAGTCGGGTTTAATTATACCTGAGGTATTTCTGGCTTGGTGCGTGGGTGGGAGGCTCTGCTGTCCCTCTATTGCGGTTATTATCTCACGGTCTCCAGCTTAATTTTTCCCACCAGGGGGCTCCTTAGCCAACTTTCTAATCTCCTGACTCCCTGTGGGAGGCAGTTTCTGGCAAAGCACAGAAAACACTAACAAAAGATAGCCCACGAGTCTCCGACTATTAGCAATCAAATTCCTGGCCACTGCTAATCATCAGGTTTAATCACACGTTAACCATTTGCCCGGATGCTGGGGGGTGGGGGCCAAGCTCCTGGGGCTGAGCGTGGAACACTGTATATTTGTGTTAGAGAAACACATTCACGGGAAGCATTTTTTTTGTGCTGAATGTGGGAGTTGAGTGCAGAAAGTGGGAAGCCTGGCTGCATTGCAGCCTGCCCTAACGTGACCTCTGGCGATGGCTTTGCTCTTCTGTCTAAGCTGCTAGCGTTTCTTTAATGCCGTATTTGATACACACCATCTCTCAACCTTCATGTGTTTTGCGGGCATCTTCTGAATATTTTATAATCAAGTATTACCAGTGCCTCTGGAGGTCATCGGAAACTCCATCAGTGGAGTTGTTTTCTCTGGCTATCAGTTCATCCATCAGTGCTGAGCTTTCAGGAGCAAATGAAGGCCATGTTTTACTCAGCCCCTCCAGCGGCTTCCCACTCACTGAGCCAAAAACCCAGTGGCCTTCTCATGGCACCTAAAGCCCTGCATGATCCGTCCTCAGGCCTCCTCTGAGTAGTCTTGACAGGGCCTCTTGCTTGCTCCACTCCTGCCATACTGGCCTCCCTGCTGTTTCTGTTAGTTGTCTGTTGCTATATAGTGTTTACTACAAGTGTAACACCTCCAGAGAGTGCCTGCTTATTATTATCTCATGGTTTTGTAGACTGAAAGTATGGGCAGATTTTCTGCTTAGGGTCCAACGGGGCTAAAATTAAGGTGTCAGTTGGACTGAGTTTTTATCTGGAGGCTTGAGGGTGGGGTGGAGGAAAAGTGAATTCAGTTCCTTATGGTTTTAGCACTGAGGCACCTGATTCCTTGTTGGCTGTCAGCTGAAGGCTGCTCACAGGGCCTGGAGGCCACCCACATTTCTTACCACATGGTACCTCCATCTTCAAGCCAGCCAGAGTGCACTGGAGCTGTTCATGCTTTTGAATCTCTTGGACTTCCCCTTCTGCTGCCAGCCAGAGAAAATCTGCTTTTAAAAGACTGAAGAGATTAGATTAGGCCCAACTGGGTAATATTTCGAACTAAAGGTCTTAATCTATAATCTTAATTATACCTTAAAAATTCCTTTAACCTACATAATCCCAGGAGTCATCCCAGGGGGGTGGAGATCAAATGGCCCCTCTTAGAATTTTGCCTCCCGTATTGTTTCTCCGACATGCTGCCCTCTGTCCTGCCTCAGGACCTTTGCACTTGCTGTTCCCTCGGTTTGGAACTCCCTGCCTCATAGCCCCATGGTTGGCTGTCTGACTTCCTCCAGCTCTCTGCTTTCTAAGATCACCATTCATAAAGAAGAGCCCTTGTACTTCCATCCTCCTTAATTCTGCTTTTCTTCCTCACACCTCCCGGCACAGCTGACATGTTATCTATTTGCATGTTTATTTATAATCTCTCTTCACTGAAGACTGGGGCTTTGCCTGCTTTATTCATGGCTGTATCCTCACCAACTAAAATACCTCCTGGCACATGGCAGATGCTCTGCACATATAAATAAATGCCTAAACGAGTCTTTAGCTTTCTCAACCTGTCTCCTTCTCTTCCTTATCTCTCTCCCTCTAAGATTAGAATATCCATAAAGTGATTATTATAAATGTTGTTCTTTCTCTCACTGAATACATGCATGAGCAATAGAAACAGCCAGAAACCTCTACTTTTCCACCTGATCTAAATAAGCCTGGTGTTGGAGGACATACGTTTCTTCTCTGTTAACCGGCTTTCTTGATCTGACACCCTTGCCTCTTCTTTGCCTTGCGTGTCCCTCGTGCGTGTCCCTTATACACTCCTGACCGTGCATGCCTCAGTTCAGGATTGTGAAGGCCTTACAGGTGTTTTATTGTAGAACCCTGTTTGATGAAAGACTTGTCTAAACTGCAACATCCTCTCTCTGTTTCCAAGAATAGTCTTTACTCAGACCCCCCCCGCCCCCAGTTTCCTTGATCAGTATGGTTAATAGGAAGATCTTTATGGCCTGTTTGGTGTCTCCCCTTCCCCCAATGCTTATGTTGAAGCTCTAACCCCCACTGTGACTGTAAACAGCTTTTAGAAAGTAATTAAAGTAGTTCATAAAGTGGACTCTGGTCTTATAGGCTTGGGATCCTCATAGGAAGAGACCCCTGAGAGCTCTCTCCCCGGTGCACACAGGGAGGGAAGGCTATGTGAGCGAGCTCACAGGGAGAAGCAGAGGGGCTCGCCAGATGCTGGCCCTACTGGCACATTGATCTTGGACTTGTAGCTTCAAGACCAGTGAGAAAATAGATGCCCGTTGTTTAGGCCACCCAGGCTGTGGCATTTTGTTTTAGCAACCTGAACAGACCAAGACAGAAACTGTATTAATCTACTTGTGCTGCTACTTCTTCCAAAGACACCAGTCCAGCTGGATCAGAGCCCATCCTTAAAACATCGTTTAACCTTTATTTGCCTCCTTTAAGGCCCCATCTCCAAATATAGTCACATTGCGGGTTTGGGCTTCACGTGTGAATTTGGCTGGGATCGCGGAGGGAAAATTCGGTCCATAATGAGAGCATGTGTGGTGAGAAAAAGATGGAGTCTGGGTGTTGTGGCGGATGCCTGTAGTCTCAGCTACTTGGGAGGCTGAGGTGAGAGGATGACCTGAGCCCAGGAGTTTAAGGTTGCTGTGAGCTGTGATGTCACAGCACGCTACTTAGGGTGACAAAGTGAGACGCTGTCTCAAAAAAGAAAAGAGAGAGAGAGAGAGAGAAAGAAGATACTGTAATGTGAACTTCTTTTGAAAATAATTTAATTAACGATCTTTGAAAATATTGGTGACCCACCAAAGGACCTTCACCGCCCACCAGGGTGCTGTTGCCTGGTGGTTGAAAGTCACTGGTCTGTGTGTGCACCCTCCTGGTGTCTCCTCATTTGCTTATAAGGACACCAGGCCTGCGGCATTAGGGACTCACCATATGACCTCTTGAAACCTTAACTCCTGAGGCACTGTCTCCGTCACATTGAGGGTTTCTTTCTTTTTTTTTTTTTTTGAGACAAGAGCCTCAAGCTGTCACCCTGGATAGAGTGCTATGGCATCACAGCTCACAGCAACCTCCAATTCCTGGGCTCAAGCAGGTCTCCTGCCTCTGCCTCCCAAGTAGCTGGGACTACAGGCACCTGCCACAACGCCCGGCCATTTTTTTTTTTTTGGTTGCAGCCGTCATTGTTTGGCGGGCCCGGGGGCTGGAATCGAACCCCGGGCCTGCCAAACAATGAGGTCAGGGGTACGTGGCTGGTGCCTTAACCCCTTGAGCCACAGGCGCCGAGCCCCAGGTGGACTTTTTTTGAGGGATGCTATTAAATCCGCTACAATATCATATACTAATTTCTATTACAAAGCAAAATGTTGAGGTTGTGATACATGGTTCTATATTGGGCACTCTACCGGGAGAAATGCTAATCAAGCAAATAGAATCCTTAGCTCTAGAAGAATTCTAGAGGAAGGCAGCCGTGTGACTATTACATATTATGTAACCTTTTGTTGCCTGGAAGCATTTGTTTAAACCTCCATGCTCTTGGTGCCACCTTAAGACTATACCAGATTGAATTTATAGTTTTTAAAGCATTGCAGTTCATGACAGAGAGGTAAATGACATTGATGCTGCACGTTTGAAGGTAATCTTTGCTCTCAAAGTCCTCGGGGGCGGCCTGCAGATTGGCACTTTAATCTGGTAAGTATTTAGCTCACCCAGTAAGTATTTAGCTCTCTGATTTTTACATCCTAAAATCTGACACTGTAGGCTGCTGATCATGCACTGATCCACTCCAAACCCACTGTTTCTTCATTGTTTCCAAATTTGGTTAATCTTCCTGCCTGCATTTGCCCTCCTGGTGGCCAAGCATTAAATGCTACAAATTACACCCACCAGTGAGTCTCAGGCAGCAGAATTTTCTAACAATTCAGAGCTGTAAAGAAACTTCTGGAATGAGCTACTGGATCATATTACAAAGGCAATGCCTCTTTGGAGGTGAGGGGGAATGAGGAGATGGTTATTGCTCCTTGGGCCTCTGGGAGAAAACGTGGTATGATGGGCAAGCCCATTTCAACAGGAATGAAGGAATATCCTACATGATGAAGACATTTGCAGGAAGTGCTGGCTGCCTGTGTTGAAAGTAACTACGGGAAGTACAGGAAGGGAGGCTACTTGGTCATGAAAAGCATATATGATTAGAATCTATGACCATCTTAAGAGGGGAATTGCTTAATAGTATTATAGGAATTTTAGGTAAGTTGTTTATACGCTTAGATGTGCGATATGAGTTAAAATATTGATGCTGGGGCCTTTGTCTCAAGAGGTCAGATCAGTAGGTCAGAGATAGATATTACCATATATATTAAAATATATGGTAATTTAAATTAAATATATGGTAATTTAAATTAAAAACATATATATATATGTTTTTAATTTAAAACATTTTTTGAATTAAGTTCTTAGGGAGGAGACATTTATATATATATATTCTTCTCCCCGTTTTTTTTTTTGTTTGTTTGTTTGTTTTGTTTTTTTGAGACAGAGTCTCACTATTTTTCCCTCAGTAGAGTGCTGTGGGATCACAGCTCACAGCAACCTTCAACTTCTGGGCCCAAGTGATTCTCTTGCTTCAGCCTCTCCTGTAGCTGGGACTACAGGCACCTGCCACAACACCCGGCTATTTTTTGGTTGTAGTTGTCATTGCTGTTTGGCGGACCCAGCTGGATTCGAACCTGCCAGCTCTGGTGTATGTGGCTAGTGCCTTAGCTGCTTGAGGTACAGGTGCCGAGCTGACATTTTATATTTTAAATAAGTTCCTCAGTTGACTCTGATATACAATGCCTAGTTTGAGACCCTCTATCTTTTTTGAACAAAAATATGATATAAAAGGAAGTGTTTCAATGTTCAAGTTCATAGTCTAGTTGGGGAGACAGAGGAAATGGTAAAAAGGATGTGGAATTTGGACACAAAATATAAATATATATAACCAGTTTTCTGTTTTCTGGAGAGTAATTCGTGCAGGCTGGGGTTAGAAAAGGCTTTGCTGAGGAAGTGAAACTTCAGCCGATCCCAGGAGGGTGAATACCTAGGCTGTGGGGTTCTGTGGACATCAGGCTAGTCACTGTGCAAACACATTCATCGGGAAAAGGTTGTGGAATGTGGTGATTAAGAACAAGAGTTCTGGAACTGATTGCCTTGATTTTAGTCACAGCCAACTCACTTTCCACATCTGTTAAATGGAAACAAAAGTTCTTTATTGTTATTATTTGTTATCATTTGGGATTCATTGAGGGTGCAAAGAATTAGTTTATACTGATTGCATTTGTTAGGTAAAGGTCCCCCCCTCCCTTTTTTTTTTTTTTAAGAAGTTAGTGGAGGACTTTTTTTTTTTTTTTAGAAGGAGTCTTACTTTGTCAGCCTCGGTAAAGTACCTTAGCACGTGATAGCTTACAGTGACCTCCAACTCTTGGGCTCAAGTGATTCTCTTGCGTAAAGTCACTCTTTATAATTGAGTCCTGCTCCCCAGAGGTGTGCCATATACCATGACCCCTTCAACTCACTCCCTCCTCCTTGCTCCCTGCTCCTTCATTCCCCTACTCACCACCATGTATTAGCTCATCTATTGCCTTCATATCAGAATCAAGTACATTGGATTCTTTCTTTTCCATCTTGTGATGCTTTACTAAGAAGAATGTGCTCTACCTCAATCCAGGTGAATACAAAGGATGTAAAGTTTCCATCTCTTTTAATGGTTGAATAGTATTCCATGATATACATATACCACAGCATGTTAATTCATTCCTGGGTTAGTGGGCATTTAGGTTGTTTCCACATCTTGGCAATTGTAAATTGAGCTGTGATAAACAGTCTAGTGCAAATGTCCTTATAATAAAATGATTTTTTTTTCTTCTGGGTAGATGCCCAGTAATGAGATTGCAGGATCAACTGGGAGGTCTAATTTGAATTCTTTGAGTATTCTCCAAACTTCCTTCCAAAGAGGTTGTATTAGTTTGCAGTCCCACCAGCAGTGTAAAAGTGTTCCCTTCTCGGCTCGGCGCCTGTGGCTCAACGGGCTAAGGCGCCAGCCACGTACACCTGAGCTGGTGGGTTCAAATCCAGCCCCCGGACCCGCCAAGCAACAATGACAGCTGCAACCCAAAATTGGCCGGGCGTTGTGGCGGGCGCCTGTAGTCCCAGCCACTTGGGAGGCGGAGGCAGGAGACTCGCTTGAGCCCAGGAATTGGAGGTTGCTGTGAGCTGTGAAGCCACAGCACTCTATCCAGGGTGACAGCTTGAGGCTCTGTCTCAAAAAAAAAAAAAAAAAGTGTTTCCTTCTCTCCACATCCACACCAGCATCTGCAGCTTTGAGACTTTGTGATGTGGGCCATTCTCCCTGGGGTTAGGGGGTATCTCAGGGTAGTTTTGATATGGGATGATTAGGGATGATGAGCATTTTTACATATGTTTGGTAGCCATTTGTCTGTCTTCTTTTGAGAAGGTTCTATTCATGTCTCTTGGCTCCTTTTTTGTTGCTTGATTTGAGTTCTCTGTAAATCCTAGTTATCAAGCTTTTGTCTAATTTATAATATGCAAATATCTTTTCCCATTCTGATGGTTGTCTATTTGCTTTGGTTACTTTCTCGTTAGATGTATAGAGACTATTCTGTTTAATTAAGTCCCATTTGTTTATTTTTATTGTTGCAATTGCTACTGGAATCTTCTTCATAAAAGAACATTATTTCCCCAGGCCAATACCTTCAAGTGCTTTCCCCACACTTTCTTCAATGATTTTTATTGTTTCATGCTTAGATTTAAGTCTTTTATCCATTTTGAATCAATTTTTGTAAGTGGTGAAAGGTGGAGTCCAGTTTTAGTCTTTTACATGAGGTTATTCAGTTCTCGTAGCACCATTTATTGAATAGGGATTCTTTTCCCCAGTGTAGGTTCTTGTTTGGTTTATCAAAGATCAGGGGGCTAAGATGTTAATTTCATCTCATGGTTTTCTGTTAGGTTCCAGATATCTATGTCTCTATTTTTGTGCCAATACCATGCTGTTTTGATTACTATGGCCTTATAGTATAGTAGCCTAAAGTCTGGGAGGGTGAAACCTATGGCTTTGTTTTTATTACTGAGAATTGTGTTGGCTTTTTTCTTGTTTAATACAAAACAAAGAATTATTTTTTCCAATTCATGGAAGCATGATATTGGTATTTTAATGGGGTTTTCATTGACTCTGTAGATTGCTTTGGGAACTATAGACATTTTCTTTCATTTGTTTTTTAAATTAAATCGTGGTTGTGTACATATAGACATTTTCACAATGTTGATTCTTTCCAGCCATGAGCATGGTATGTTCTTCTATTTGTAAATATCTTCTGTATTTTTCCTTAGGAATTTCATAATTTTCTTTCTTTTTTTTTTTTTTCGAGACAATGTCTCACTTTGTCACCCTTGGTAGAGTACCATGTCATCATAGCTCACAGCAACCTCAGCTCTTGGGCTTAGGTGATTCTCTTGCCTCAGCCTCCTGATTAGCTGGGACTACAGGTGCCTGCCCCATAACCCGGCTATTTTTTTGTTGCAGTTTGACCAAGGCCGGGTTTGAATCCACCACTCTTGGTATATGGGGTTGGTGCCCTACTCATTGAGCTGCAGGCACTGCCCAGGATTTCATAATTTTCTTTATAGAGGTCCTTCACCTCTTTTATTAGGTATATTCCTAGGTATTTAATTTTTTTTTTAAAGCTATTGTGAAGGAAATTGTGTCCTTGATTAGCTTCTCAAATTGGCATATACAAAGGCTACTGATTTGTGGACATTGATTTGATAGCCTGAGACATTAATATATTTTTTGATCACTCCCAGGAGTCTTGTGGTTGAGTGTTGGGGTTCTGTAAGTATAAGATCACATCATTGACAAAGAGTGAGAGTTTGACCTCTTTTGCCCCCATTTGGATGCCCTCTATTTCCTTCTCTTGTCTGATTGCATTGGCTAGAACTTCTAGCACTATATTGAATAGTAGTGGCAATAGAGGACAACCTTGTTGCATTCTAGTTCTTTTTTTTTTTTTTTTTAGACAGAACCACAAGCTATAACCCTGGATAGAGTGCTGTGGCATCACAGCACACAGCAACCTCCAATTCCTGGGCTCAAGCAAATCTCCTGCCTCCGCCCAATTAGCTGGGACTACAGGTGCCCGCCGCAATGCCTGGCCATTTTTTGGTTGCAGCCGTCATTGCTGTTTGGCGGGTCCAGGGGCTGGATTCGAACCTGCCAGCTCAGGTGTACCTGGCTGGTGCCTTAGCCTGTTGAGCCACAGGTGCTGAGCCTGCATTCTAGTTCTAAGTGGAAAAGCTTTCAGTTTGACTCCATTTAGTATAACATTAGCTGTGGGTTTGTCATGTATGACTGATCAGTTTAAGAAATGTGCTACCTATGCTTATATTTTTAAGTGTTCTAATTAGGAAACAGTGCTACTGAATTTTTTTTTTTCTCCATCTATTGAGAAGATCATGTTGTCTTTGTTTTTGCTTCTGTTGATATGGTGACTTACGTTTATGGAGTTGCATATGTTAAACCAGTCTTGCATCACTGGGATGAAACCATACTTGATGTATGACTTTTTTGATAATAAGCTGTAATCTATTGGCTAGAATTTTGTTGAGAATTTTTGCATCTATATTCATTAGTGAAATTAGTCTGAAATTCTCTTTTTTAGTTGGGGTTTTTCCTGGTTTTGGTATCAGGGTGATGTTTGCTTCATAGAATGTTTCTTCTTCCTCAATTTTTGGAATAATTTCTGTGGTATGGGCATAAGTTCTTCTCTGCAGGCTTGATAGAATTCTGGTGTGAAGCTATCTGGACCAGAGCATCTTTTTGTTGGAAGATATTTATTGCTTCTGTGATCTCAGTACTTTGAAATTGGTCTATTCAAGAGATCTATTTCTTCTTGGTTAAGTCTAGGGAGAGGGTATCATTCTAGGTATTCATTCATTTCCTCCACATTGTCAAATTCCTGGGCATAAAGTTTCTTGTAGTACTCATAGATAATCTCTTGTATGTCTGTGGCATCTGTTATTTCCCCATTATAATTTCTGATTGAGGTTATTAGAGATTTTACTTTTCTGTTTGTAGTTAATCTGGCCAAAGGTTTGTCAATTTTATTTATTTTTTCAAAAAAAACAACTTTTTGTTAATTTTCTGAATGATTCTCTTGTTTTCAATTTTATTCATCTCTGATTTGATTTTAGTTGTGTCTTTTCTTTTGCTGGTTTTGGGATTAGATTGTTTTTTTTTTTTTCCAATTCCATAGGATGGTTTGTGAGTTTGTTAACATGTTCTTTTTCTGTTGTTTGAAAGTAAGGATCTAATGTGACAAACTTCCCACTTAGGGCTGCTGGTTGCTGTATCCCATAGGTTTTGGTAACTTGTGTCTTCATTGTTGTTATGGTTGAGGAATTTAAAAATTTCCTTTTTTATCTCTTCCTGACCCAAACTATCCTTCATCATAAAATTGTTAATTTCTTTCTTTTTTTTTTTTTTGAGACAGAGCCTCAAGCTGTCACCCTGGACAGAGTGCCATGGCATCACAGCTCACAGCAACCTCCAATCCTGGGCTCAAGTGAGTCTCCTGCCTCCGCCTCCCAAGTATCTGGGACTACAGGTGCCGCCACAACGCCTGGCCATTTTTTGGTTGCAGCCATCATTGTTGTTTGGCGGGCTGGGCTGGATTCGAACCCACCAGCTCAGGTGTACGTGGCTGGCGCCTTAGCCCGTTGAGCCACAGGTGCCGAGCCAAAATTGTTTAATTTCTATGCTTCTGTATGGAGATGGATGTTTTTGTTGAAGTTGAGTTCCACCTTTATTGCCTTGTGGTCTGAGAAGATATAAGGTATAATTTCTATTCTTTTAATTTTGCTGAATTTTGATTTATATCCTAGGATGTAATCTATTTTGGAGTATGTTCCATGGGCTGACAAGAAACATGTATATCCTTTAGCTGTGGGATAGTGTGTTCTGTATATGTTTATTAAATCCATTTGTTCTGGGGTCACATTTAAGTCCTTTGTATCTTTGTTTAGTTTCTCTTTAGAGCAGCTGTCCAGTTCTGTCAGGGGGGCTGTTAAAGTCCTCAGTATTATGGGATAGCATATTGCTCATACCCATCAAGGTCTGTTTCATAAATCTGGGAGCATTAAAGTTGAGTGCATAAACATTTAAAATTGAAATTTTTTCGTTGTATTGTTCCCTTGACCAGTATGAAGTGTCTATCTTTGTCTTTCTTAACTTTAGTTGCTTTAAATCCATTTGTATCTGAGAATAAAATTGGAACCCCCTCCTTTCTTGTGATTTCCATTTGCTTGAAATACTGTTTTCCATCCCTCAACCTTGAGTCTTGATTTGTCCTTCAAGGATAGGTGTGTCTCCTGGAGACAACATATGGATGGCTTGTGTTTTTTTATCCAATCAACCAGCCTGTGCCTCTTCAGAGGGGAATTCAATCCATTGACATTTATTGAGAGAATTGATCAGTGTGGTGGAGTTCTATTCATGTTATTTTGTGAAAGTCCATTGTGTAGTTTCATCCTTTGTGCCACTGTGGAAGCTAAGTTTTGCCCTTTAGTTTCTGGGTCTTTGTTGGTAGTCCATTGTGGTGTTCAGTGTTGATAATAAGTCTAAGTATTTCCTATAGAGCTCATTTTGTTGTGGCAAATTTCCTCAGTGTTCATATATCCACAAATTGATTTCTCCATCAATTTTGAAGGTTTGTTTAGCAGGATACAGAATTCTTAGATGAAAATTGTTTTGTTTAAGAATGTTGAAGGTGGATGACTGTTCTTTTCTGGCTTGGAAAGTTTCAGTTGAAAAGTCAACTATAGCCTAGGATGAAGGAGGGAAGGGGAGGAAAGAAGAAGGGAGAGGGGGTGGGTCGATAGAAGGAGGGTTAGTACACGGACCACACCTATGGAGTATATTGCAAGTACAAGTTGGATCTATCAGGTGTAGAACACAAATGTCTTAACACTGTAATTGGGTAGACGAGGTGAAGGTATGTTGATTAGTAGGATGTAAACACACCAATTTGTACAAATAAATCAACACATTGAATCCCATAATGGCATAGATGTATTCGTGATCCATGTACAAATTACTTAATAAAAAAATAAATAAATAAAAAAGAAAAAAAAAAAAAAAGTAAATTCAGCTGTCATCCTAATGGCTCTGCCCCTGTAGGTCAGTTGGTTGCTTACAGAATTTTCTCCTTTGTTGACTTTGGATAAGTTTATTACAGTGTATCTTGGAGAAGCTCTGTTTCAGTTGAGATAACCCAGGGTTCAATATCCATCTGAAAGGAGAGTGTCAAGATCTTTAGTAAAACTTGGGAAGTTTTCATTTATGATAGTCTTCAGTAGGTCTTCCCTTCCTTTGGGACAATCTTCTTCCCCTTCATGGATCCCTATTATTCATATGTTTTAACCCCTCATGAAGTCTTGTAGTTCTTTGAGTGACTATTCTGCTTTTTCTCTCTTCTTTTCTCCCTCTTTAACTACATGGGTTAACTTGAGAATTTTATCCTCTAGCTCTGATGCTCTTTCTTCTCCATGGTATAATCTATTTTTGATACTTTCTACTGCATTTTTATATCCCATGATTGTCTCTTTCATTTCCTTAAGCTTGACCATATCCTTTCTATAGTCTACATTTCTCTCATCTGTCTTTTGCTTCTGTATTTCCATTTTCTTGTCCATTCTCTGTATTGTTTTTATCGTCTATTTTTTTCTTTTTGACAATTCCTAGGCTTAAGTGATTCTCTTGCCTCAGCCTCTCGAGAAGCTGGGACTACAGGTGCCCACCACAATGCCTGGCTATTTTTTGTTGTTGTTGTTGCAGTTTGTCTGGGACTGGATTTGAACCCACCACCCTTGGTATATTGGACTAGCACCCTACCCACTGAGCCACAGGTGCTGCCTGATCATCCATATTTTTCAATTCCCTTGTTGTAAAATTCATTAATTCTTTGTAGATGGAGTCTTCTATAGTAGCTTCCTCACGGTCCCTTGGTGGAGTTGCTCTGTTTTGGTTTTTCATGTTACCCCAATTTTTTTTGTTAGTTCCTCCTCATGTGTGCTTTCTTCTTGTTCACCTCCTTATCTCCCCTTTCTTTTTCTTATTCTTTTTTGAGACAAAGTTTCACTTTATTGTCTCCAGTAGAGTGCTCTGACATCATAGTTCACATTAACCTTTAACTCTTGGACTCAAATGATTCTCTTGCCTCAGCCTCCTGAATAGGTGGCACTATGGGCACCTGCCACAATGCTTGACTATGCTAAGAGATAGAGTCTTGCTCTAGCTCAAGCTGGTCTCAAATTTGTGAGGTTAGGCAATCTGCCCACCTTGGCTTCTCAAAGTTCTGGGATTACAGGCATGAGCCACTGTTCACAGCCCTTGTCCTCCTTTTTTCTGCTCACTTACTCCTTTGCTTCAACTTACCTTGTGTCAGAGCTTAGGAGTTGAAGTGACCTCTTGGTATAAGGCCAAAAAGAAGAGAAAGATAAAGAGTGAGCAGGGTGAAATAAGTAGAAAAGAAAAAAAGAAGAAAAAAGAAAAAGAAAAGAAAAGGAAATAAAGGAAGGGGGAAGAAAGAAAAAAATTGACAAACAGAAGAGAAGGAGGACAAGAAGAGAGAATGAGAGTGATAGAAGAAATGGTATTGTTTGGCACTGTGTTAAGGCCACACCTACAACTCAAGGATTTTGAGGAGCTGGGCTGGGTGGGTTCCTCAAAATCAGGAGCTTCTTACCGGCCTGAGCAAAGTCAGAATCTTCCTCTGCCAAAACTAGTGTATCAGAGCTCCAGCACTCAGGATCACACACTGTCTCCTGTACCCCACCCCATCACTGTGCACCCTGAGCTACGACTGGGTAAGGTCCCCACATCAGGTATGGCTGGGTTCTCTTTCTTTCCTCAGTCATCCTAGGAGAGCTCAGCCATATGATCCTTCTGATCTGCTATCTTGCTCTTCCCCCTGCCCCAGTTGAACCAAAAGTTCTAACCTCAAAGGTTCTAACCTCAAAAGATGGCTGTGAAAATTAAAAGGAATAATTTATGTAAAGATCTTGTTCTCTGGTAAACCCTTGATAAAGGTGATCTTTTAATAGTCAAACATAGATTCAGGTTGTATCCTAAATCTTTCAGGGAAGTCAGATGTGGCTTATTGCAACTTTTTTGGCATTGAGGACTGATTGATTTCATGGAAGACAATTTTCCCATGGATGTGGGTAGTAGTAGGAAGAGATGGTTTCAGAATGATTCAAGCACATTACATCTCTACCTCAGATTATCAGGCATTTTTTTTTTTTTTGAGACAGAGCCTCAAACTGTCACCCTGGATAGAGTGCCATGGCATCACAGCTCACAGCAACCTCCAATTCCTGGGCTTAAGAGAGTCTCTTGCCTCTGCCTCCCAAGTAGCTGTGACTACAGGTGCCCACCACAACGCCCGGCTGTTTTTTGGTTGTAGCCGTTATTGTTGTTTTGTTTGGTGGGCCCAGGCTGGATTCGAACCTGCCAGCTCAGGTGTACGTGGCTGGTGCTTTAGCCCGCTGAGCCACATGCACCGAGCCAGGCATTTGATTTTCACGAGGAACATGATACCTAGTTCCCTCACATGTGCAGTTTATGGGAAGCTTCCTGCTCATATTAGTATCCAATGCTGCCTCTGATGTGGCAGGAGGCATAGTTCAGGTGGCAATGCAAGTAATGGGGAGCAGCTATAAATATAGATGAAGCTTGGCTGTCCCACCTGCCACTCATCTCCTGCTGTGTGGGCTGGTTCCCAACAGGCCACATATAGGTCTGCAGCCTGGGGGTACAGGTCTGCAGCCTAGGAGGTGGAACCACAGGCTTATAGGGACTGAGAAGTCAACAGGAAAATAGGAAAAAGGAATCTTCCAGAAAGGGGTTCTGACATACTGTGTGGGCTCCAGTGAGTTTTCTGCTCTGAGGCACTGAGCATGATCAATCACTGATTACAAACCAAGGCTGTATGAGTTACTTACTTCTCTTTCTATCCTTTAAAAAATTTATGTATTTGTTTGCTTCTAGAGATGGGGGTGTCACTCTGTCACCCAGGCTGGAGTACAGTGGTTTGGTCACAGCTCACTGCGGTCTCAAAGTCCAGAGTAGCTGAGACTACAGGCACATGCCAGGGAGTTTCACTCCACTGGTTTGTTTTCTGAGGAGAATAGCTCACTGTGCTACACAAGCTAAGATTCAGGCCCAAATAGGCTAATGTACAGTGTAATGTTTTCTCCAAATCCCATAAAAAATATGAACTAGAAAATGAATTAAAATTATTTTCCTTCTTTTAAATCATCATTGAGCCCCAGTTTATGATATAATTTTGGATGAAGTTTTAGGACTGTGGAAACCAGACCTTTCTTTTGTTCTGTATTAGCAATGGTTCTGAAAGGAGTTTGGCAGTGTGCCCAGAGACAAGACTGGGAGAGGTTCAGGCCAAGTTTAATGAAAGGGGACAGAGACCCACCTGGGAAAATATGGCGGCTGCACTGAGGGAAGTTGGGGGCTTGTTTTTATTCTGGGCATAGGGGGAGGAAGATTCCACAGCATACTGGAAGGTTTTGGTGGGCTGGGGTCTTTCCAGTAGAACTCTTGGCATGGGGCTGGGTAAGTCCTTTATTTGGGGAGAGGAGTGGGGGAAAGGCTTAGGCTCCTAACAGGTGCTACTGTATGTTTAGGGGTAAGGCTGGTCAGTTTACTCTCTTTCCAGCCAGCAACAAAGTTTTTTCTCTGAAAAGTATATGACATTACTATTCTGTGTCAGATGTGACCCTGTGAAAAAGGACTCCTGGTATATACTAAACTCAGGAGTGTCCATGGAAAGCAGTGGGTAGTTTTGATATAGAAAGAAAAAAAAAAAAGAACATAGAGAAAGAGATAAGAAGGAAGAAAAGATTAAAGCAAAGAAGTAAAGAAGAGAAGGTAGAGGAAAGAAACGTTAGAAAGAGACAAAGATCAAGGAAAGTTAATTAAAAAGGAAAGAAAGCACAATAAGAAAAGAACAAGAAAGAATAAAAAAGAAGAGAGAAAGGAGAAAGAAATTGGAGGCTTCCACTTTCTTCCTGTTGGCAGACTTCAGTTAAAACAAGAACTGTTTTTGTTCCAATGGCTAAGTCCTCATCTAGCACGCCTACCTTTTGTTAATGAACAAAACACCATTTGTTCCCAGGTCTCTGCTGACATTAATCAATAAGGTTGTTTCTCTTACCAAGGCACTACAAGGTGATAAGGGGAGATGCTAGAATAAGTGCTAAGTAGCAGGAACAACAATTATTTTTGAGCTTTAATGAGATGCCAGAGAGAAAGGCAGTTAATTTCTACCTAATGATCTGATGCAGTCTTTGAAGTCATGCTTTTGGACTGCATTGCTTTTATTGAACAGGGCTCACAGTGTTGGCTGATCTCTTGCTTAGCAAAAGTCACTGGTATGATTATGGAGCTGCTGAAAGACATGGTTACATAGCTATTTAATGGCATAGCAATTTCTAAACTAGAAGGTGAGAATAGGAAAGAACAACTAGTTTTAAAGAGAAGCCCAGTTGAGTAAAGCCAGTTTTATGGACCTTGGGTATGAACAGTAAATATGTAAATGTGTTTTAAGTTTTTTATAAGGTTTTCTGGAAGAAATCCTAGATCACTCTTCTGAATAGTGGCCCATTGTGGGGAGATGCTGATATCTATTATAATTTTTCAAAGCCATCCATTAGGCTGAGCTTTGAAAGGTACTTTTGAAATTGTCCTTCCAAATCATGTTACCATAAAGACATTTGCTCTAGAATGTTTATTGCAGCTCAATTCATAATCACCAAGAAGTGGAATCAACCCAAGTGCCCATCAACCCATGAGTAGATTAATGAACTGTGGTATACGTATACCATGGAATACTATTCAGTCATAAAAAGGTGAAGACTTTACATCTTTTGTGTTTACCTGGATGGAGTTGAAGAGCAGTCTTCTTAATAAAGTATCACAAGAATGGAAAAGCAAGTATATGAATACTAATATGAAACTAATTAGGTGAATAAACTACATGACCACACAAGAGAAAAACACAATTAAATTCAAGTGATGTGGAGAGGGGAGAAAGAAGGGGGATTGGTGTGCTCCCACCTTCAATGGGAGGACAGTGTCAGGGTATACAGCACGCCCCCTGTATGTGAAAGGCTCAACTGCAATTTGAACTATACCTAACAAATGTAAACAATGTAACCTAATCATTTGTACCCTCATATTAATCTGAAAAAGAAATTGTCCTTCCCTACCATAAAGCATACTGAATAACTCTAGATGAACTTTTTAACATTTATGACTTTTGGGAGAACAAAGCCAGGATAGTATACAGACTGTCATTCCCCTTTGTGTAACAAAGCAGACATTACTAATTGATTGCTGTACTTTTTCCATCCCGTCCAGCTGTGACCTCAGAATTCTTCTCTACATAGCACTCCAGGCAGACTTTAGACCAGTGTTGAAATCTTTTGCCATGTGTAATATAGCTCATAAGAAAAAGTTCTTTCTTTTCTTTCCTCGTTATTTTTATTTATTTATTTTTTACCTTATGGAAATTCTGAAGGTAAACAGCCTGGGCTTTGTATTTCCAGCTGAATCACTAAATGGCTCATTGTTTGTTATGTTACTTTGAAAAGAGGGCCATTTTAGAAGCTCCATTGGAAAATTCTGACAATATTGCTGAGATCTAGAATAAAAAAGAAAAAAAAAAGGTTGCTGAGGCCAGACTTCATTTGATTTTTTGAGCTTTTTATCCCATGCCAGACATCAATAGGAACCAAAACCTGGAACAAATGGAAGAGTATGTACTTTAATAGGGAAAGAAAATGGGTTGCTCCAAATTGAGAATCTAAACTTTTAGGATGGAGAGTTTTCTCTGATGTCACATGAATATTATGTGATCTTGAATGCTTATATCTATTTGACTTTTCTCGTCTCTATATCTTGAACTTGCTAGCAAAGACCAGCAAATGACTCCCACCCCCCCTCCCCCGAATGAAATAATGGGATAGGAAGAAAGATTTAGGCTACAGTTTTTAAACTTGAGGAGCGCTATGGCTTCATTAAAATGCATTATTCATAGAGTGAAAAATGCAGCCCTCCTCTTTGGTTGACACATGATGATTAGATTCTTCAGGATTACTTAAATTTGTTTCACAACTGACATTACACAAATGCATCAGAACTTTTCGAACCAAGGAATCAATTTCAAAATTCAATATTGCAGGAAAAGGAAAACAAATAGGCCTTGTCCGTTAGTGTACAATGGCCCCCAAAATATACAAGAGCAATTTCATGGGTGACCTACACTGTAATTTACTCCTGGTGGTTCACTTTTAATTCTTTGGACTCTGCACTTGGCCAGAAATGACCTATATGTGAAAATGATTACATAGCCTCTCTCAGTAAGGAAGAGGAAGATGAGGTAGTGTGCACAACTTTAATTCCTGTGGTGTGGCTGAAGACTACAAGAGAGTGCTTGATCCTGGCTATGTAGCCTTGAGCAAATTGCAAACTTCTCTGATCCTTAGTTTCTTCATCTGTAACTGGGGTAATAGGACATGCCTCAGGTTTGTTAGGAGATGAGTTAGTACAAGTGGAGAGCCTAGCACAAGTCCTGATAGATGGAAAAAGCTCAATAAACTTTAATTTTAATTTTCATATTATATTATGTCTTTGAATGGCAGTGGTCTACCTGGGTTAGGTAGCACTGAGAAAAATGATCTTAGAAGTGGGGAATGGAAAAGCTTCCAAAATAACTTTCCTAGTAGATGTTTGATTTTAAGTTTCTGCCTATAAAACTTTTTTCTCCTTGCTTCTTATGATACATGGCAAAAATGGCCCAGTTCTTCTTCCCTTCCTCTCTCTGCACCCTTTGCTGTATGACTTTGAAGCTCCTCCCATTAAGGAGGGCTCTAGTGCCCCTTGTTTCTGAATTCATCATGTGACTTTCTTTGATTGATGAGATGTCAGCAGAAATGATGTAAAGGAAGGCTTGAAAAACTTGAAAAACAGTGTCTTTGCTGGTTCTTAGTCATGGCAAGATGATATTTACACTCCTGGTGGGATCCCTTTGAGGTGTAGTTGGTGCTAGTCTCACAAAGCCTGGCACAGCAGTGAGTCACTACTTTCAAATTCTTTCAAATTGTCTTCGGAGATGTCTGCAGCCTGCTCTAGGGTTCAGAAACCAAGGGCACCATCCAGAAGTATTTCTGGGTAAAGGGAGGAGGGATGATCATTCACCAGCTATAAAACAAACCCAAAGCACCAGACAGAAATTGTTTTTCTGGCATTAAAGTCATGTGCTAATACTGGTATTATCTCCTGGGGAAAATGATCTTTTATGTTATCAAAAGAAAAGTAAAATAAATGTAAGCCTTCTACTTTTTTGTTTAAAAAAATAATTACATTTCTGCCATTACCATGTAAATGTCCAGGCTGGTCTGCATGAAGGTGAGCCAGTCTTTCCTGACAAAAGGATCCTAGAACATCGGACCTCCAGTCAACTCCAACTCCAAGGTGTGTAATTAAGTCCAACCAAGACAGCAAAGCCACTCGGCTGTTCACCCCAGATGCATGAGCAATAAGAAATAAATGTTGCATGCCACTGAGATTTTATGGTTGTTTGTTATGCAGGCTTATTAGAGCAATCAATAATGGTTAAACTTCTATTGTAATTCTAATTCTGTTGTGTGGTAATTATGGTTTGTCTATCAGGTTCACCAGATATATTGGGAACTCTTTATTAGCAGAGATGATATCATATTTATCTTTTATCCCAGAGCCCAGCATAGTACCTGGTGGGTAATAAATACTTGCCCCTTGAAGTTCTGTCTTTAACAGGACATTCCTTTACTTATTGGGTGATTTGCTCCTATAGTTATACTTTCATTCTAGAATGCCTACTCTCTGCCCAGCACTGTGCTGGGTGCTAGGAGTATAAATGTGAGCAAAACTGAGACCAGGGAGTCCCATAACTAGGAATGCACATTGTGCCTGATACACACACTCAGATGTGAATGAATGGATGGATGAAACGGTCACTTAACAAGCCCTTGCGGTGTGTCAGGCCTGCTGCCCTAAGGAAAGGGCACTTGAAGAGAGAATGATGAAGGAAGTGATGGTAGGAGATGTGTGTTAGTATTAGAAGACTGGGGAGGAAGCCCAGGTGTGAAGGAAGACAGACTGGTGGGGAGTGTATCAGTCCAGAGAGCATATGCCCATCTGAAGGCCTGGTACAGGCCTAGTACCCTGTAGACCAGCAGTTCTCAAACTGTGGGTCACGACCCCTTTGTAACAATGAAAATACATCTTGCATATCAGATATTTACATTACGATTCATAACAGTAGCAAATTGCACTTATGAAGTAGCAACGAAAATAATTTTATGGTTGGGGGTCACCACAACATGAGGAGTTGTATGAAAGGGTCACGGCATTGGGAGGCATTAGGAAGGTTGACAACCAGTGCTTTAGATTGTAATGTGTGTGCAAGTGACCTGGGTATTTTAGCTGTGGGATTTTAGTCTCTGGGAGGGCCTGGGATTCTGTATTTCTAGCCAGTTTCTGGGTGATGCTGCAGTGTGGATTCTCTGTTTTGTA
>CAUYON010048565.1:0-47543 GCA_963573935.1 Arctocebus calabarensis
AAAAATGGCCAGGCATTGTGGCGGGCGCCTGTAGTCCCAGCTACTTGGGAGGCAGAGGCAAGAGACTTGCTTGAGCCCAGGAATTGGAGGTTGCTGTGAGCTGTGATGCCACGGCACTCTACCCAGGGTGACAGCTTGAGGCTCTGTCTCAAAAAAAAAAGAATACATCCATTGGCATCATCAAGAAAGACAATGTTTGCTGTTAATACCTTATACTAAGAAAAAGCCTATTTGGGGTATTTCTTTGCTATTTTTTATCAAAATTCTTTCTTCTTATTTTCTATCTTCCTAAAGTCATGGGAATAAAGAAGAATTCTCATGCAGAGGAATACAACTTGCTGTGGATTGGTTTGTAGATAAAGGCCATAAAGATATTACTGTTTTTGTGCCTGCATGGAGAAAGGAGCAATCCCGCCCTGATGCACCAATTACAGGTACTATCTAAAATAAGACCTTTCTTCTAATCTAGAGGCAAAGCTAGCAAGATAGTTTGGTCTCAATTTAGATAATTATTTTTCTAAGTTTCTAAGTAGATATAAACTATTTTTTGATACACACATTTTTTTGATAAATTGATCCAAATACAACCATCATTGTTTTGGGGCTTGTGAGAGTTAAATGGAGAAAACTTAAATTCAGTAAAGGATATAGCACATAGTTGGAAAAAAGGAGTGCTTTATTATTTGACTGTAGACTTCACATTAAAGGTAGATGAATCCAGTTATGAATATGACTGAATTTTTCAAGAGACTAAAGACACCATGATAGACAATGGATCTCATTCTGCACCAGAAAACTGACTGTGAAGTTTGCAAACCAGAGGGTGAAATAGAGAGGAATCCCTTGGCAGTCAGAGCCAACTTATCCATGAGTCATAGTATGTCCAGCATTGAGAGTTGAAGATAATTGTTAAAGTCCCATAGAAATGTCTTTATTTTCATATCAGAAGAAAAATAGAATATAGTAATGGTGAATGTATAATGACATATCTAACTGGATTATACTTGGCTTTATACCATTGCATTTGTATAAATGTAGAATGAAAGTTTTAATATTTCTTTATGGAGGAAATGGCCCATGAAACCAAAAGGCTCTAAGGTTCACAAGATGCAGTACTAATGCAAGTAAGGTTATTATATTTACTTACAACAGTATCTGAAATATGTGCTGTTTTATAAGCATTGGAAAGCATATATAGATCAGTCCTCTGAGTTATCAGCTCTTTCCTGATGTGCCTAATGATTAAATCCAATGAGTAGCTGGCTGAGCTGTGTTTGGAGGTATTTGCCATCTGCTGAACAGACTGATGATCCTCAGTCTGAGAATAGAGCCTGGCCCAGACTAAGCCTAGCCAGCAAGTTTTCTCCCCCAGCAATTAGGAGACCAAAAGGAAAGGCGGTCAATACTCAGATGCTATAGCTTGACATTTCACCTTAATTTGGGGCTACCTTCAGGCAGAAACCAAAAAATCTAAGTCCTTAGAAGTGATGCTTTATTCTCCTGACAGACACACCCTCAGCTGTTTTCTTTAACAGCCAGAAAGCTGGTGCTTTGACCAAAGGGCAAAACAAGCATCAAGAATGCTAGAATATCAGTGTTACTTCTCATGGTCATTTTTAAAACTTAGATATCTTTGAATCCAGTTCCTTCATTTTATAGAAAAACAAAAAAACCCTTGAAGTTTGAAGGGAAAGGTAACATGCCTAAAGTCACATAATCCAGCCAGGACAAGAGTCTACTTTCCCTTTAAATGCAAATAATATCTTGATCTCATAACAACCTTTGTATTTATAATATTGGGATAATGCTGTAAATTTTCAAAGATGATTTCTGCTTCATGACATATAATCATATTTTGACAGATCAAGATATTCTACGTAAACTGGAGAAAGAAAAGATTCTTGTCTTCACGCCATCTCGAAGAGTCCAGGGCAGGAGAGTTGTCTGCTATGATGATCGGTTCATAGTGAAACTGGCTTTTGATTCTGATGGCATCATTGTGTCCAATGATAACTATCGAGACCTTCAAGTTGAAAAGCCAGAATGGAAGAAGTTTATTGAGGAGCGGTTGCTGATGTACTCTTTTGTAAATGACAAGTGCGTATCTTTCCAGTAGGCCTATATTCTAGTTATGAGTAGGAACAGATTTCATTTCATTTCAATAAACATTTCCTGAACACTTACTGTGTACCATAAATTATACTGGTTGCCATGGAGATAAAAGGGTGGCTAAAAAATAAGACTTACCCTCATGAGGTACAAGGTGCAGTAGAGAAGAGGAGACAACCACAATGTGTTGTGATAAGTGCTATAGTTAAAGTGTTTTTTTTTTTTTTTTAATTGCTTTGTCTTGGCTGCTTGCAGTGGCTCACTCACACCTATAATCCTAGCACTCTGGGAGACAAAGGTAGGTGAATTGCTTGAACTCAGGAGTTTGAGACCAGTCTGAGCAAGAGTAAGACCCTCTCTCTACTAAAAATAGAAAAATTAACTGGGCATTGTGGCAGGAGCCTGTAGTCCCAGTTACTTGGGAGGCTGAGGCACAGTACAGGCGAGTGGTAACAAAGGTGTGAACTCCTGGAAAGGGGTAGTTGAGACAGAAGGGAAAACATTCCCTTGCTTGCTTGCTTTCAGGTTTATGCCTCCAGATGATCCTTTAGGACGCCATGGCCCAAGCCTTGAAAATTTCTTAAGAAAGAGACCCATTGTTCCTGAGCATAAGAAACAACCATGTCCTTATGGTGAGTACCTATATACAGAGAACCAAGTTCTGTACTAAGAGAAACATAAAGGACTCTTAATAATTTTCTCTTCCAGGTTTCCCTTTTAGTGGGAAATCTGGCTTGTCCACTTTCTGTGAGTTCAAGTTTGTGTCTTTATGTGCTCTTAGTTACATGTTTAAAGAAACATTTTAGAAATTGCATGAGGAAAAGATAACTAGAATTGGAGGGAAGATTAGTTGTTACTTGTGAAAATAATGCATGTGCAGGCTGGGTGCAGTGCCTCACACCTGTAATCCATGCTCTCTAGGAGACCAAGGCAGGTGGATCATTTGGGCTTAGGAGTTCGAGACTAGACTGAGCAAGAATGAGACCCCATCTCTACTAAAAATTAAAAAAAAAAAACTAGCCAGGTGTTATGGCAGGCACCTGTAGTCCTACCTACTAGGGACACTGAAGCAAGTGGATCACTTGAGCCCAAAAGTTTGAGGTTGTTGTTTGCTAAGATGATGCCATGGCACTCTACCCAGGGCAAGGGAGTGAAACTCTGTCTCAAAAAACAAACCAACAGAGCTTGGTGCCTGTGGCTCAAGTGGCTAAGGTTCCATCCATATACACCTGAGCTGACGAGTTCAAATCCAGCCTGGGCCGCCAAATAACAATGACGGCTGCAACCAAAAAATAGCTGGGCGTTGTGGCAGGTGCCTGTAGTCCCAGCTACTTGGGAGGCGGAGGCAGGAGAATCACTTCAGCCCAGGAGTTGGAGGTTGCTATGAGCTCTGATGCCAAGGCACTCTACCTAGGGCAACAGCTTAAGGGTCTCTCTCAAAAAAATAAAAATAAGTAAAAAACAAACAAACAAACAAACAAAAAAACAACCTGCATGTGTTCTAGCCTAAGTCTTGAATAATGTTGCTGGGAGCAGAGAAATGTAGAAACCTACATGGCCTATGGAAACAGAAAGGGCAATGCCAAACTGGGTTTGGCCCTAAGAAGAACATGTGTTTTAAGACAGGTGACTAAACCCTCTGTCAACTAATACTACCCCTTTCTTCAAATTTGTAGTTTTCCAGTTTGCCCCCAAACTTCATTTTCTTTCTTTTTTTGTAAATACAGTTTTCTACAGTATTTTGGTGCTCTTACCCAAGTCCCTCTGATAAAAAGTTCGTGAGCCTAACAGTGCAACATGGGCTGCTTGGTCTGAAGCTAACTTTGGATGTTTTCACCTTTTGGATAATCCTTTGTTTTTAGGGGTATTTTGGTTTTTATCCTCAACATTTAAATCATAGAGTAGATTCATGTTCATTATTTCATTTAATCTTTACAAGGATCCTATAATATTGGCATGATTATGAACCTTGTTTACAGAAAAGGAAAATGAGGCTCAGAAAACAAAGTAACCTATCAAGATCACATAGCTACTAAGGAACATAGCTGGAAAATGAAACTCAGGTCTGAATGGCCTGGAAACATATGCTGTTGGCACTGCACCATGCTGCCTTCTGTTACTCCACACTGCCTCAGTATGAGATTAAAAAAATTAAACTGGGTCAACTGCTCAGCTCTTAGCCTTTACTGTGTTTCCTCCGTAGCTTCCTACTTCCTCCTCCCCTCACAGTGTGTGGTGCCTCCTTGGTGTTGTCTGTCTTTCATCTTTGTGGACAATTAATTTTCTGCCTTAACCCCAAACAGTAAAACCCTAACCTGAGTGACCAGATTGCTATGACAGTTTCTGGCACAGGTCACACCATTATGAGACAGAATCTTACACCCAGGCATTATTTTTCAGGAAAAAAATGTACCTATGGCCACAAATGCAAATACTATCATCCTGAGCGGGCCAACCAACCCCAACGTTCAGTGGCTGATGAGCTCCGCATCAGTGCCAAACTTTCCACAGTGAAAACCATAAGTGAAGGCACCCTAGCCAAGTGTGGCGCAGGGATGTCTAATACCAAAGGTGAGATAACCTCAGAGGCCAAACGTGTGGCTCCCAAGCACCAATCAGATCCCAGCATCCGGTCTGTGGCTGTGGAGCCTGAGGAATGGCTGCCCATTGCCCGTAAGCCTGAGGCCAGCTCTGTCCCTTCACTTGTGACTGCCCTAAGTGTCCCCACAATCCCACCTTCCAAAAGCCATGCAGTGGGTGCACTCAACACCCGATCAGCCAGCAGCCCGGTGCCAGGATCCTCCCATTTCCCCCACCAGAAGGCCTCATTAGAGCACCTAGCTAGCATGCAGTACCCTCCCATCCTGGTTACCAACAGCCATGGGAACCCTATTAGCTATGCTGAGCAATACCCAAAGTTTGAGTCCATGGGGAACCATGGCTACTATTCAATGTTAGGTGACTTCTCCAAACTAAACATCAACAGCATGCATAATCGAGAGCACTACATGCCTGAAGCAGACCGGGGGTTGTATGCCCGGAATCCCAACCTCTGTCCTGACAGCCGAATGAGCCATACCAGGAATGACAACTATTCCTCCTACAATAACTTATACTTGGCTGTAGCTGATGCCCATCTTGAAGGCAGTTTGAATCTGCATCGCTCAGCATCTCAGAACCGTCTTCAGCCTTTTCCTCATGGTTACCATGAAGCCTTAACACGAGTGCAGAGCTATGGCCCAGAGGATTCTAAGCAAGCTCCCCATAAACAGTCAGTCTCCCACTTAGCTCTGCATGCCCAGCACCCAGCAACTGGAGCACGTTCCAACTGTCCTGGAGACTATCCAATGCCTCCCAATGTCCATCCTGGGGCAACCTCTCAGCCAGGCCGTGCCCTGGTGATGACTCGGATGGATAGCATCTCTGACTCCCGCCTGTATGAGAACAACCCCATGAGGCAAAGACGACCTCCTCTCTGCCGAGAACAGCATGCCAGCTGGGACCCACTGCCCTGTGCAACTGAATCCTATGGCTACCACTCCTATCCATTGAGTAACAGCCTCATGCAACCATGTTATGAGCCAGTCATGGTAAGGAGCATGCCTGAAAAGATGGAGCAACTTTGGAGGAATCCTTGGTTTGGAATGTGCAATGATTCTAGGGAGCGTATGATCCCAGAGCACCAGTATCAGACTTACAAGAACCTCTGCAATATTTTCCCTTCTAATATTGTCCTTGCAGTGATGGAGAAGAATCCCCACACAGCAGATGCCCAGCAACTGGCAGCCTTGATTGTTGCTAAGCTTAGGGCTGCACGTTGACATGATATAGGACTTATTCCTTTATAAAAATATGAATATTGGTACTAATAATACACTAATACTATGATTATCATAACTAATAATTTGTGTTGCACTTTACAAGTTAAAGAGTGTTTACGTCACTTAAGCGCATAACAACCCTGTGAGTTAGGTTTTATTTAATCCTATTTTATAGAGAAGGAAGCTGAAACACAGTGAGATTAAGTGACTTATCAAGGTCACACTGCTAGCAAATGACCAAGTCAAGACACACACCCAAGTCCTCTGACTCCAAGTCCCACTTTTGCACTGCACCATGCAGGTAATGGAGACAAAACATAGGGGGAGAGGTCTAAATGCAAGAAACCCTAAGGGATTCTAATACCAGCCTTTTTAGTCACACATTCTGTATCACAAAGTGTGGATAGTATATCCAATTTAGAAAGCAAAAGTATCAGGATCAGATTGTATGTTGAATCAATCCTTTAGGTTTTTAAAATAAGAATATTTAAATATATTTAAAAGTAAATGCATACTTCATTGCATGGATATCTGAACATTCTATATCTTTATTAACCAAGCTATAAGGTTACATTGAAGCTTCTAGAGCTATATTTCAGACATATTAGCAATTATATTGCATGTATGAATACATATATATATTTGGTTTGAGATGTGTAACTCTGTATAACCTTTTATATAGTGACAATGAGAAAGTAGGCTTTATATAGTCCTTAGTCTATAGTTATATACTTCATAAACATAACTTGATTTTGTCATATTTCATAGTTTCAACTCATTTTGAGAGTGAAATTACATGTCAATATTTGAACATTGCTTAGGTACCACAGCAAACCAACTCTATTTCCTTTGTACTTTTTACTTGCCAACATTTATTAACAGTTCTTAGTTTCCAAATCTCTTCACCTCAGCAAATTAGGGAACAGCTTGAAGCCTTCTGCTGCAGAGGAGCTGATGTGTTAAGTTCCAGTTCCAAGTATAGTGTGCTAGACAAGCTCAGAAGAGTTTGACCAGGACCAAGCAGGGACTTACTACCACAGTTTACTTCCCTTAACCCTGGAGAGGTGGCAAAACCCATGTGACATTAAATGGTGACTACAAAAGCTTCACTCAAGAAGAAACTATTGGATTCTCTTTGGACTTCTTACCTATGCAGTATTCAACATCACAGAATGAAATGTAATGGAGGACAGTGCATAGCCATGGGATCCACTTTCTTCTGCTGTCCACCCTTTGGGCAATAAGGTCAATCATTGGTGAGTAGAATTTCTATAGGAAACAAAACCAGGGGACTTTCTAGGTGGGAAAAAGGCAACTTCTAAAAGAGGATGCTACATCTTTGCTAATAGGTGGCTCAATCATGCACCTCAAGTGTACACAAAGAAGGTGCACTTGGCTGTTAAATAATTCTTACATGCGTTGCTAGAGAAAGCAGGAATTTGGGGTGGGGCAGCACCATTTTGCAACTTGTATCTTGCTCAGGGTGGGAACCTTTATAGTTAAATGCCTCTAGAAGAGGAATTTATTGTTGTTTTTTTTAAACTGCACTAATGAACCACTTTTTTGGATCCATTGTATATTTCAACATTTTGCACCCTGACCAGTTCACTATTTCTTGAGCTGGGACTTGCTGATGCCTGTGGTTGTTTTTTTCATGAAAGTTGAGAAGGCCTGGCCTTGGCCTTTTGTTTTTTCATGAGAAGGTGAGACACTGCCTATAAATGTTTCTTACTGTGAAACGCTCTGAATGTGAGCTACAGTCAGGCTTGTTTCTGGTGGTTTGATAATGGCTTGTATGCTGCTTTCTGTCTCTGTCCATGTTAATACTGCATCTCAACCCATGTTTCTCTTCAGCTAACCAAAGCTTCACATTCATCTCCCATCTTCTAATCTCCCCATCCCCAAGCATACTGATAAAAGTATAAAACTATCTTCTACCAGGTAGGTCTACAGAGAATTGTGGACATACCTGCAGTACTTGCCACTGTGGTACTTGTTATTCATAGCAACACCATTTCAGTTTTTGCTTTCTTTTTTTTTTTTTTTTTTGAGACAGGGTCTCACTTTGCCTTCGGTAGAGTGCTGTAACATCACAGCTCACAGCAATCTCAAACTCTTGGGCTTAAGTGGTTCTCTTGCCTCAGCCTCCTAATTAGCTGGGATTACAGGTGCCTGCCACAATGCCCGGCTATATTTTTGTTGCAGTTGTCATTGTTTTTAGCTGGCTTGGGCCAGATTTGAACCCACCAGTCTCAGTGTATGTGGCTGGCATCCTACCAACTGAGCTACAGGCACTGCCACCAACATCATTTCATACCTTCAACTTCTTGAACTTTCTAAATCTTTCCCATGTCTGAATCAGGGTATTTGAATGCCTTTGTGCTAGTTACTTCATCTTCCTACTAACATCATTAATGACACCACATGCACAATTTATAGGGAAGCACATGATTAATTTTGTCAGCTGCAATTCATTTTGAACTCAAAAAATTTGTAAGATTCTCCCAATACAGGAAATATTTTTTAAGGCAGCATATGTATTTATTTCTGAAAAACAATTGTCATTCTTCTCTCATGAAATGTGTATAAACCAATGCAGCTAGAAGCAATGCCTCAAATAACCAGAAATGACCTTTTATTGATACAAATTGTATCACTTTTTTTTCTGATGGTATAGAAACGAATGTACAAACCTCACCTTAAACTAGGTTTGGTACTGAATTTTCACTTCAATGTTTGTGGCACTGTGTGTCACAGGGAAGTAGCCCAGGGGTTGTAAGGGAGCTTTTATTTCCAAAGGGCAATAGTAGTTTATAGGAAAAGACAATTTTTCAAGGCCTCTTTATTACTAGGTACACAGCTATTGTGTGTACAATTTCAAACATGATATTGTATGAGTTCTCTTTAGCCTATTAAATTTAATATGTCCTTGCAAAATGGATTTTGTGTAAAAAGTGTCCATGTTAGTAAATTATCTGCAAGAACATGTAAATGGAGCTATACAACTATGAATGCATAAATTCAGATTGGTTTTTAAGTTATTAGAGAAACATTTTCTTTATATTGAGGTCTAAACACTTCTTGATTTTTCCATTTTGTCTATAATTATAAAAATAGCAAATAACAAAGAAGTATTGGGATCCCCTTGGCTCCCATAATAATAAAATCAAGCATCCTTCATGGGGCTAAGCATATGTATTTCAGGATACTTACCTCCAAGCACTCAGCAGGGGTTACTGCACAGTATTTTGTGTTTTTCAAGAAGCAGTATATTTTGCAAGAGGTGCTTTGTAATTTTAATTCACTGATTTTCTGACCTCATAGCAAATCTGTGCCTGTTCAGGCCTGAGATTTTATAGATTTTGATTTTTTTGTGTGTGTGATTTTGTTGCTTTCATTTTGACCTAAAGAAGTGTGACCCTGGAGTAGCATGGTCAATCCAGGACACCCTTTCTGTAAGATAGCTCAAAGGGAAAGGAGCCTATTCAAAGGTAACAGAGAGTCACTGCACTTTCTCTTAATGTGCCAGGTATGGAAGGGAGAATGGCAGATGCCTTATAAAAATGGTCTACAAAGCTTTTCTTCTTCTAGGTAATGAAACAGCATGATTTCCTTTCTTTATCTCTTTCTCTCTGTCTCTCTCTCTCTCCTTGTTTCCAAGAGAATACTTCTCTAAAATTCACTTTTTCTATTTTGGAACAAATAATCTTTAGGTAGTAATCCGAACATTGATATTCAGCAATCTTTGGCACCGAGTTTTCTTCTAACATAGAAGAGTTCACTTTGAGAGGTGCTCAGTTACCATTCTATCTATGCTGTAAGTATGGGACTTTGTACAAACGCCCTCTTTGAGGGCCAACAATTTCAATTACACTTTATTCTACTCTGTGAACCAAGTTGGGATCTGCACAGGGAATGTAATGCTGAGCTGTCCAAAGAGCCCTGCTCAGGTCTCCTCCTAACCCCTCTATACTTTCCCCTAGTTTGTCTCTCTTCAGGTCTGACACTGAGGAGTACATAGTCTTCAGAAGAAACACTACAGTTCTCATTGAAAACCAAACCAGTATATTTCTGGAACCTGCTCCTCTAAAGTAGTCAAATGCCTTTGTAAAGACTCAGCATATTCAATGTCTATTGTATTGTAGATAGCTATATACATAGGCAGATTGACTATTTTTGTGTATCATTGAGCTATAGTAGTTTGCTTTATCCATTTGTGGGATTAAACACTACTGTTTAATGGTTGTAAACTTCTATAAAATCTCTTTGGGTTTTTTGTTTGGCCCAAATATAATGTAAGTCTCAATGACAAAATACAACAAAGCCAACCAGAAGTGGGGGAAAATACAGCCCTTCCCCAATTTTGTCTACCCATATAATATAAGTGTAATGCTTTGTGATTTGTTCTTACTAGCATGAATGTGCTATAGCTACTTCATGAGGTTTTAATTTGTTTTATCTATAATTGTGATGGAAAACACTGTATCACTGACAACAATGAACTGTAATCACACTTATTTACTGCATAAACTGTCAACTAACCACTCATGGCTCTGTTTCATTAAGAACACAAACAAAAGCCACACTACACATACTTCATTTTGTTCCTAAAATATTAAATTTCTATCCTTGCAACTTGCATCTTGAGATACGCTATAAAGGCAGGTGGGCAGGGATCCCACCCAAATTAGTTCATCTTAATTTCACTACAGTATAAGTATATGCTCTCTAAATTTTTAAGACTAACACATCTCCAAGTGCTAGTCAAACCGGTGTCTCCCACATGGCAGGACTCGGCCTCTGGTAGGTCAGAACCAGGTGGCAGGCTTAGGACCCAGACTTAATTAATCTCTGTACACAACCTACTGTTTCTCTCCTGAATAGCCTCAGAACCACAGAGACATCCATCATCTGCTGAACCTTAGCCAGAATATCAGAGCCAGAAGGGACTTAGCATCCCATATTTCACATTCTGGGAGTGCTTAGGTACACCAACCCTGTCTGGTTATAGCGTGAGATCTGAGACTCCAGAGTGCTAAGATATTTGACCAAGGTTGAAGAGAATTAGTGACAAAGGCAGAACTAAAAGTCCAGGCCTCAAAACTCCCAGGCAGATAAACCCTTTATCACAGTGGTGTCTTTACTCAGTCCTCTCTGGAATCCTCTACCCAACACCCATTGTACTCCAGGCCAGTCTCATTGTAAAGGTAGGGGTAGATCCTTTGGTCTACACATGAATCTCAGAATATCTCTTCTTTTTAAATTATCATCCATGGCACTAAGTCTCTCCCCAACTATTTCCTTGTCTCTTTTACTCTTGTTGCCTCCTCTCATGTTTCTTAAGGATAAACGTATCAAGTTCATACTGAGTACCTACCAAATGAGGCCTGGCTTACACTCAGTGAGGCAAATACAAGAGGAAGAAACAGTCCCAGGCTTGAGGAATTTGCACTCTAGTGGGGGAAGCAAGCAAACTTAGAGAATAAATTAAGACATTAAGACTTCTTTGGATGGCAGTGGTAGCTTAGGGGTAGAGAAAGTGGTAAGAACAATTAGAATGCCAACAAGGGACAATTCAATGTCTGATACTTCTGCCCTAATCACAGATGGGAAATAAACTAGTCTAGGCATATCCCTCCCAACTCACTACTCTGGCCTCTTGGCCTACCCAGTCCTTCATATAATCATGTCCCAATTATCCTGGAACCTGCGCTGGTGCCCCTAACCATGATATTTCTCAACCTTTTCAGATTTTTACCTTGCTTCTGCTCCTTGTTCTGAGTAGGAAGGAAAGTCTTGCCTTTGAAGACACAGTACTAATATCACCTCCTCTATCAATCTGTCTGATCTTGTGGTCCAGCCATTATTAGTCCCTCCCCCAAGTAGGCCTTGCAGGAATATTGAACAATACTTGTCACTTTCTTATGTTGGCACAGTCCCACAAGACAGGAAGTTCCTGGGGGGAGGGAAGAAACCATGTTCTTCATAACTGATGAATTATTCCTATCAGAGGGGGTCTCTCAGTTACTGTTGTTGAATAATAATAAAATCTATGTATAAATAGAAACAATAGTAACCTAATCATGTGTAATTCACATTAATCTGAAATTATAAAAAAGAAAAAATATAATCTAGGCTCCCTTCCCTTGACCTCTCATCCCTGTTTCCCAGTTGAATGTGTGTAGTTCAAAGACTTTTTCTAATCAGCTTCTGATCTCTAATCAGAAGGAAAAGGTCCAAGGGCACCAGGTTAAGATTGCTTCTAGGAAGCTCCACCTCCTCCCTCACTGTCTGGTCTTTCAAACTGGACTTGAAAATCCCAGGTTTCAGGACTCCAACCAACAATGACCATTGGTTTTTACTCTCTGGACCTGCCCTAGAAATGAGCTCAGAAAATCTGCTCCTCATCTTTAGCCTAGACATTGAAGGCCAGTAGAAAGTGCTTTGTCCTGGTATATATAGAAACCCAAATCCTGAGTTCAAGGCTCACCAACTTTGGCACAAATCTGTACTACTCACACATACAAAACTTGATACATTTTACATTTTCAATAGCACTTTCACATCTGTTATCTGTTTTGATCCTTACCATAGCATATGAGGCAAATATTATCCTCCTGTAAATGAAGAGACCATGGCATGATTTGCTCAAGGTTGCTCCTGTTAAATAGTGGAGCTCACCTAGAAACTAAGTCTTTGGACAGCTTTTTCCTCTTATATCAGTACATCTCAAACTTCACTGCACATCAGAATCACCTGAAGGGATTATTAAACCATATATTGTTCCCACCCTCAACCTTTACTATTCAGGTCAGGAGTATGGGCCAATAATTTGCATTTTTAACAAGTATCCAGGGGATGCTGTTAGGAGAAAAAAAATGATCTATACCAAACTATTTACAAGCTCTGTGGCCCTGGGCAAATCCCTTCCTTTCTATCTGCTTCATGTCTCAATCCATACAATGAGGGGGCTAAACTAGAACTGTGACTTCCCAACCCTCCTTTCTTAGCAGCAAAACCCATCTTTCTTTTTTTTTAATTTTTATTAAATCATAATTATGTACATTGGTGCAATCATGGGGCACAATGTGCTGACTTCATATACAATCTGAAATATTTTCATTAAACTATTTAACATAGCCTTTATGGCCTTCTAATCACTATATGAACACATTTATATTCTGCTTTTAGTAATTTTCACTTGTACCCTTCTAAGATGCACCGTAAGTGTGATCCCACCAAGTACCCTACCCCTCCCCTCCCTTTCCCCATTTCTTGTGCTATAACTGGGTGCAAAACCCATCTTTCAAGAGAAATCTTACAGATTATTCCAATACATACACAATAGATAAACTCTGGTACATTGGTGGAGGGGAACTAAGCTTGCAGCACATATCGCTCCATGGAGCAGGCACTGGTATACCTCCCAGAGCACAGATTTGCAAAAACCTTCCATAGATGTGACCTAGATGCTCTTTGAAGGCTCTTAACAGCTAACATTCCAAGCTGCTGAAAGGCTTTTCATATTTGCCATTGGGAGAGAAAAGAGAAGAGTTGGAGGCAAACTGGCTGCATTAACCAGTACACAAAACTGCTTTGCTGCTTTGCCCATGCCATAGGCCAATGATTTTCAACTGTTGTGTCACGACAATTTATAAAGTTCATTATTTCAAAAGAAGTTCAAAGAACAGTAAGTATATTCTGTTGTTTTTTTTTTGGATCATCATAATTCAAGTGTGCCGTGAGATAAAAAAAAAAAAAAAAAAAAAGGCTAGAAAATACTACCATGGGCCTACACAAGAAAGGAAATCCCTGTTGGGCAAATAGACCTCTCTGACAATAAGACAAAATCTATGAGCCAGCTTCCTAGAAAATACTGATATATACATACAAAGATATTTACTATGCCTTTTTAGTGTTGTGGACACGCTAGGGGTCCTAACTCATTTAAACCCTTCATTGGGTCCTGGCAGAATTTCCAACAACTTTCTCCTTGGAGTTTTCTTAGCATAAGCTCTGTCCTTCCTCTCGTCATATTTTGATGCAGCCACTTACAGCAATCCCTTAACTTGGAGAGGTATTATCAGGTTAGTGACTGTCCTTCATCACTGGACTGAAGGTTCTGAGTGGTGAAAACATAGTTTACTCATCCTTCTCTCTTAAGAGCTCAGGACTGACACAGGAAAAAGCACTCTAAGATGAGGTGAGAGTGTCTGGGAGGGGATTAGATGACCACAGAGCAGAGACTCTAGGACAGTGGTTCTCAACCTTCCTAAGGCCTCCTAATGCTGTGACCCTTTAACACAGTTCCTCATGTTGTCGTGACAACCAACCATAAAATTATTTTTGTTGCTACTTCATAACTATAATTTTGCTACTGTTATGAATCATAATGTAAATATCTGATATGCAGGATATATTTTCATTGTTACAAAGAGGTCACAACCCACAGGTTGAGAACTGCTGCTCTAGGACAATCCCTAAGACATTCTGTGGCTCTAGGCCCACCACAGGCAAACCCATTCTATCCTTTCTAGGCTGAACAAATACAGAATTGACAAAGAGAAACTTTTCTCTGATTTTTAATTGCTGTTTGTTGCCTGACGAAGGCAGGCAGGGAGATGAGCAGAAAGCCTGCTGGGTAGCAGCAGAAGGCCATGAATGATCTGACTTCTGGCTGCACTCAGTAGCCAGCAACACTTCTTCTCTGAGACCTGATGCTGCCTCCCATCATACTATAGCCGAGGGGAGCAGAAATGAGGAGTCAGGCAGAAGGTATGGGAGGTAGTTGGTTGTGGAAGCAATCAGCGCCAATAGACCCAAGGGGCTTCAAAACCTACCTCCTGGTCAAAGCCCTGTTATAATCCCACCTTCTCTGGAGCCCCCACAGTAAAGGGAAAACTGCATTGGTCTACCCCAGCACCCACCTCCCTCATATCACAAACACCAAAACAACAGTTGCCTGTTTAATTGTTTTTAGAAACAAAACAAACCCAAAAGACATTCAAAATTCCATTGTGGTAGAAAGCAGAGTTGATGTGGCTGATCCAGGCTGTCTTTCAGGTTGTCTCAGGGAGCATTGGGGCATGGGCTGTTGCCCTGGCAGGGCTAGATGAACACTTGCACCAGGGCTGACATCAGAAGAGCTGCAGGTCAGTTTTGAGCCCATGCAACTGCCCCTGGCTCCAGAGAAGGCCCTCAAAGTTGCTGCTGCTGCTGTTACTGCAATTTCCACTGCTGACACCACAGGTCAGGCCCAGGGTGCTGAAGAGAGAGTGGGAGGTCAGTCAGGGAAGGAGGCAGCTTTAAGTTCTAGATGGGCCAAGCGCACTTGACATGTGTTATCTGTGGGAATGGCCCACCCTCTTGCCTGGCTTTATAAAGTAAGGACTGGAGGAAATCTGAGAGACAACTTCAGATGAGCCTCAGGGGTAGCTCTGACCTCTCCTCAGTTCAGGAAGGGATCTATCGTCCTCCAGGAAAGTCGAACTTTTCAAATGAAGCTTTACGCAGAGTCCAACTATATAAACCAGATTAAAGAAGAGCTGTTTGGGTTGAAAGAGGGGAAGGGACTCTGTACCATCCCACCCCCAGGTAGACACTGAATGGTAGCTTTCTTAATAGGTCCTCCTCCTAAGGTTCTAGAACTTGACGGACCAGAGGAATCTGGGCCAAATCCCTCCCACGCCTAATAGTTGGCTAAGGGACTAAGCCCTGTTCCCATCCCACAATTGCAAGATTGCTTCTAGGGACGGTGGCTCTGCCCTCCCTCTTGCTGCCCTGCTCAAAAAAACACTGTTGCTTCCTCTGCTTCCTTGAAGGTCAAAGGTCCTTGTAGCTGGATGTGGGTGACAACTAAGAGCAAAGCCATCATCTTTTCCCATAGGCAGATTCATAGTTACATTACTGCCATTGAATAAACCCTTAGAGATGATCTAGTTTAATCCTCTCCCATAACCCACAATCCTATAGACAAACTGAGGCCCAGAGAAGAGAAAGGGCTTTCCCAAGGCTACAGAGCCAAGTCAGGGGTGGAATTAACACAGGAACAGGGTTAGGCATGCCTCTTCCCAGAAGAGGAAGATTCCTTAATACAGGGGATGTGAAGCTGGGCTGGATAAGCTTCCTTCTTGATCAAACAGCTCTACCTGCCCACACTTCATCCTTGATGCCCTGGTGTTCACAGACCCAGTCTTACCCAGGACCAGACTGGTTGGGACTGAGGGGAAAGGGGGCCTCTCTCTCAGACATGTGAACCCCACTGCCAGCTACAGACTACCTCGCTTTTCCAGCTGCCTCTTCTCTAAAAGGTTTGTTGCCCTCTGGCCTCAGACAGAGTCTGTGGCATCGCCTTGGGCATGGCCTGCTTCTGGGGCCCTTGGATTCTATAGGCCTCTTCCAGAATGCCCATCTCCCAGGGAGTGAGCTGGCAGTACAGGGATAAACTCTCGATTTCAGGAGCCCATAGGAGTCTCTCTCTTTAATGACAATGGCTCAACATCCAACATTCTGGAATGTATAGGCCTTCTTTTTCTTTTCTTTCTTTTTTTTTTTTTAGAGACAGAGTTTCACTTTGTCACCCTTGGTAGAGTGCCGTAGCATCACTGCTCACAGCTGCCTCAAGCTCTTGGGCTTAGGCAATTCTCTTGCCTCAGCCTCCCAAGTACCTGGGACTACAGGGGCCTGCCACAAGGCCCAGCTATTTTTTGTTGCAGTTTGGCCAGGGCTGGGTTTGAACCTGCCACCCACGGCATATGGGGCTGGCACCCTATGCACTAAGCCACAGGCGCCGCCCTGTATAGGCCTTCTTGATGGGCTCTTTTTCTGTGTTACCAGCACAGCCCCTCAGCAAGGGCTGCTTGATTCTTGGCTCCCTGTTGACCCAAAGGCTCCCAGGCCTGTGATCCCAAAGTGAATTTCAAAGGAGAGCAGGCCCTGCTACCAAGATGCCTAGACAGTGTGGGAAAGCCTATTGATTACTCTGTGTACTTTTGGACAAATTTTCTGGGCCTCAGTTTTATTTTTAGGAACATGAAAAAGCTAAATTAAAGTATCAGTTCTTTACCTTTTAGGAGTGGTAGGCCCTATACAGAATCCATTGAAGGCTATGGACCTTTCTCTTCCCAAAATGCATGGGGAAACAGGCACACCCACTCTCCCACATGCATGAACTGGATGCAATCTGAGGTGTGCCAGGCCAGCTATGTCACTGGCTCTCCACACTGGGAGCAGGGAATCCTAGCAAGAGCCCAGCCAGGGACTGGAGATCATACTTCACTTATTTAGGGCCTGAGTGGGACAGTTACCTCTTCCCACTCTGCTACCCCATTTTGTCTCTTTCTCTCCCTCCTGCTGATAGCAGAAAAAGAGAATAAAAGACCCTAAAAGATCCTGCTACTGTGGCACTCACCCAGTCTTGCACATTGGGCGTTCCAGCCGCTGCTCTAGCACAGGCTGGTCCAAAAGATACATGGTGTCATAATTCTCCAGCATGAGCTCTGCTGGGTCCTCGGTCTGACCTGGCATTCGGCCTAGGGGGAATGTGTCCCATCGCACGTCTTCTGTAGAGCAAAGGGAGGTGGCAAGAATGGGCTGACAAGCTGGTTCTCTGATTGGTACACAGGCCAACTGCCCCTGTATATCCACCCATCCCACTTAACCATCTCTGCGAAAGCAGGATCTCTGAGTTTATCTCCAAATGAGTGCCCCACCACACATTCTGCACTCTACCACATATTCTTTATGGCCTTTCATCCCCTCTACATGTTTACATACATATACACAAACAAAACCACACACACTTTTTCGTTCCTTTCTGCTCTTCTCCCACTTGCCCAGGTATATTTCCACACAGACAAAATCTTCAGATGGGGCTGTATCACTGCCTCTTCCTCTTACCCTCAACCCTATTCCCCCGCCCTGTGTAGATTGACAGACAGATAAACACACACATACACACACACACACACCCTTGGTTTGACTGCCACATCCTTTCTTAGTAGCCATGCCTAGAGAGAGACATACATACACCCATACCTACCTCAGGGTAGACTCTCAGAGGGAGTATGCTCCCTCTGTCTCATGCAAGGTCTTCTTGCCCCAGACGCACACATAGAGAAGACCCCTCTTTTAGAGCAGAGCTGTGTCACTGCACATACCACCCCAATGGTCACCCAAGTATGTACCTGGAAGCATACATACCAAACCCTTCACTCACCGAGTTTCACTTTCTACCCCCAGATCTCTCATTCACTAGCACACAAACCACAAATCTTCAGGTCTCTACTCCCCCACATGAATGTACATACACACAAACACAAACACACACACACACACACACACACAGAGATATCGAGGGTGTACTGGCAAAGCTATTGCCCTGGGTAAAGTGCCATGTTGTCACAGCTCACGGTAACCCCCAACTACTGGGCTTAAGCGATTCTCTTGCCTCAGCCTCCTGAGTAGCTGTGACTACAGGCACCCGCCACAACGCCTGGCTATTTTCTGGTTGTAGTTGTCATTGTTTGTCAGGCCCAGGCTGGATTTGAACCCGCCAGCTCTGGTGTATATGGCTGGCACCTTAGCCGCTTGAGCTACAGGCGCCAAGCCACATTTACATCCCTTACCTATAGCACACAAACATGCATATATTCCCCTTTAGGTTGGGCTAGGCCATGCACCTTCCACCCCTCTCTCTCTTATCACTTAGACATCCTCCACACAATATTATATGAAATTCCCTTCCCCATCCTCATACAGATGCACCAAGTGTTTTCAAGTGAAGCCCTCACCAGTGAGCTCCACAGATTCTGTTTTTGGTCTCCTGTATCTCCCTGGTACTCAAATAATTCTCCCTGTCCTAATGCCCTTGGAATTCTGTGACATATTAATTAACCTCTAACCAGCTTTTTATGTAACCCCAAGAGAAGCTCCTCAGGAAGGGCTGTTGCTCTGCCTGCTCACCACTGCATTGGTTCTCTAAAAGGAAGGCGTGCCTGTCTTAACACCCTGTATTACCCTATGATACAGACACAACTTCATGTTCAGAGGCGACTCCCCACATGAGCTCTCTGTCATTGACCTGACAGTGCATCACTAACATCCCTAATCCTGTTACATCACTGCCCCTGCCTCTTTAGCCCCTTTGTACATGTCCTCTCAGTGATAGCATAGACACATAGGCCAACTCTCACTATTAGTTCCCATGTCTATCCTTAAACCCTCACCTCTCATTGCTGTCATTTTTCTCCCTTATACAGATATTTCTTGGTCTTTACAGGTCTCAGTGGCTGATTCCTCTTCCAAAAACATACATGACTGTACATGCATGGTTATACCACTGCATGATATCCTGCTTCACCATGACTTCTCCTTTCACTGTCTCTTCTTTGCTTTTCCTTTCTTTCTGTTTTTTTTTTTTAACTGACAAAGTCTCACTCTATCACCCTGGGTAAAGTTCTGTGGCCACAGCAACTTCAAACTCTCGGCCTGAAATGATCCTCTTGACTTCAGCTTCCTGAGTAGCAGAGGTTTTAGGCACCTACCACAACACCCAACTAGTTTTTCTATTTTTAGTAGAGACAGGATCTTGCTCTAACTCTTGCTTAGACTGGTCTAGCGCACCCCTGAGCTCAAAATCAAGAAATCCACCCACCTCAGCCTCCCAGAATGCTGGGATTACAGGGCTGAGCCACACCACCCAGGTCTTCCCTTCTTTTCTCTCTCTTATAAATACACACACACATAGCTGGGCATTGTGGCGGGTGCCTGTAGTCCCAGCTACTGGGGAGGCTGAGGCAAGAGAATCATTTAACCCAAGAGTTTGAGGTTGCTGTGAGCTGTGATGCCACTGCACTCTACCGAGGGTGACAAGGTGAGACCTTGTTTCAAAAACACACACACACACATACACAATTCTACCTGAGCCAATGCCTCTCCCTTTCAATATTTAGAGACCACCAAACATAGACCTCCTTAGCCTAAAATATTTCTGTCAGTACGCCATGGTTTGTTCACCAGGTGCAGGTATAAACAAACACACTTAAACACTGCCCCCCACCCCCCCACACACAGACAAACCTGTTCCCTCACCCCTGGCACTAGGGCCTTTACAACCTAGCCCTTCCCCGTACATTCATACAAAGACAAAAGCCACACCTTTCCCCTTAAGCCAATTCACTGCCTCCCCCTTATTCTCTGCCACTGCCTACCCTAAACCACACCCAGTTCCAGCTGTCTTCCCTCCCTCCCTGAGGCTCTAGCACATTGGCCAGGCCCCTGCCTCTAGTGTGTAAACACAAACACATCCCCATGCACACACACGAGCTTGTCATTCCTCCTGGGTCTCTGTGCTTTGCGGTTCCTGCTCCCTAACCTAAACAAGAGTACTACAAAGGCCATCCTGAAAGGAGGAGATTCCTATCCACCAACCCTCCCTGCAACTCCCTCTTGGCTTTGGTCTCACCAACGTATGTGCTCACCTGAAAACTACAGTACTCCTTAGTCTCTCTTCTGATTTCACTTCACTGACTTAATGCCCTGGGTTCCTTCTTTCTAATACAGCAAAATCCTCTCACCATCACAAAGCCTCCATGTGTACACAGACACACAAATGTACAAATAAAACACTACATCTCTCAGGGTACATGAAAAACACATGCACATGAAAAATATACATACATATTTACCACCTATTTCTCACTTTCTCCTGCCTCTGTGTTGTGGCCCTGTGCCCATATCCACACCATCCTGTCAGAGTATGCTCGCTACATAAAACAGCCAGGAGCCTAATAGTGCTCTCTGGCATGCTCATACACTCCATCCTAAGGAGGAGGAAAGCCAGCTATTATCCATGTACCAGGGTGCCTCCCAGGCTTGCCTCAAACTGGCTACCTCCTGCTAGTTATTCTTTCCTATGGGGTGGGAAACCTCAAGAACCAGCCAGAGAGGGAAGAAATTGATGCAAGGAGAAAGGATTGTCAGGCTTCTTACCTGAGCTAACCTGCCATGCAGAGCCCTGTAGAGCTCCTCTTTTCTGTGCCAGGAGCCTGGCATTCTCAGTAGTGGGGGACTCCTGCCCTGTAGAGATAGGCCCCACCTCCATTCTGTCTTCATCTTCATCATCATCTTCATCACCCTCTTCTTCCTGGTCATTTTCTTCCTCCTCTTCCTCCTCTTCCTCCTCTCCCTCCTCCTCAACCTCCTCCTCTTCCTCCACCTGGTCTTGCAAGACCACTTTCTCTTCCTTTTCCTCTTCTTTGACATCATTAATGCTTCCCTGCGCCTCCTGCTGCCAGAACTTTCCTTCAGACCCAAAGCTGGAGCCAGTTGGTTTGAGGCTCCAATACAGGATGTCCAGAGTATATGGAGACTTCCCAATGGGGGAGGCCTCGCAAACCTCCTGCACCAGGCTGTTTTCGCCACTCTGGGTATAAATGGAACAGATGCGCAGTAGCTTCTCCTGCTCTCCGTCTGGCAGGACCTGCCCCATGGCTTTGAAGATGCTGAGCAAAGGGAGGGATGGGGTAGGAAAGATTCAAAATCTTAAGTCACTTCACACCCCAATACTCCAGGGTTTGAATTTGGTATCTGAGCTTCCAGACCTGCCTCTGAAAGGCAGTGCAGTAAAGCAGACAGAACATAGAAACAACAGAACCATGGACCCTGAATAAGCTCTGTGGTTCATCTCTGTGCCTCACTTCCATTCTCAGTTTAATGTTCCTTAACATATAGGGTCGTTGAAAGGAGTAATAAGAAAGCTCACATAGAATGCCTGGCACAGTGCCTGGCACATAGTGGGCATGCAATAAATGATAGCTATTAATCTGCACTGAGATGCTATGTAAATACACAATAAGCCTATAGGGCTAGAAATTAGAATGGAAAATCTCTCTCCTCTGGCCTAGCTGAGCAATCTATCCTAAGCTCCAAAGATATCCCTAGAAGTATGCTGAGCCCTCTCTGCATGGAACACAAAGTGTGATCCCTTTATGGGAGCAGCTACAGCCCAGCTTAGAATGGGAAAAAAAAAAAAAAGAAAAAAAGAAAAGCAGCAGTTGACAAGACAAAGCAGGATGTGGGAGGCAGGCCAGATGAGCACTTAGGACCTACTATGGGTGCTGTGGGGATAGGGAAGGCAGAGAGTATAAGGAGATAACAAGGAGGACTGCATGCAGGAGGTGGGGCCGGGGAGGCCCAGAGATAAGGGCTAGCACATAGTGTTGCTTCGTGCTGTGAGAGTAGCCCAGCTAGAGGGCATGGCCCATGCTGAGGAGCCATGGGAGAAAAGAGCTGGCTGGGATGGTTGAGTGTGTGTGTGTGTGTGCATGCGTGCGCACACGTGTGTATGTGTGTTGGGGTAGAGGTGGGTCACCTGTCAACTCTGAGCACAGGTGAAGATCACCATGGTGATGGCCATGTGGAAGCTGGCCTGGACAGGGTAGCCTGGAGGCAGGGAGACCAGGGAGGAGACTGTTCCCACAGTTCAGGCTAGAGTTGGGGAGGGCTGACCTGGGGCACTAGCAGTGGAGATGAGAGGGAGAAAAGCTGTAAAGGACACAGACAAAGAGCAAGGCTTGGTGACAGATGGCAGGGTCAGGCAGAGGAGACTTAAAGATGATACCGTGCACACAAAAGACGGCGCTAACAGCAAAACCAACAGACACAGAGCTGCTGGGAAGGAGAGCTCGAGGGAAGGAAGAAGGTGAGTACCCTTCACAGAGCCTCATGTAGAACCTGTCATCAAACAGGCATCTGGTCACTGCTGGACACACAGGTCAGGTGGGGGGATGGAGAGTTTCCTTCTGGATGCATCGAGTTAGAAATGCAGGCAGTTCATGTGAGACCATCGGGTCAGCAGGTTGCTTTCTCTCCAGACACATGCAGACCAGTCACTGGTCTGTTGGGTTAGGGCTGGGGGCTAGTGGCTCCACCGGGAGAAAAGGAGAGTCTCTCTGTAGAGCTAATTTCATATTCCAAAAGAGTATTGGATAGAATTAAACAGATATTGGCTGGCTGGAGGAAGCTCTTGAAAAGCTGCCAGCTTTATCAGAGGAATAGCCAGGGAGAAACTCTCTGTCCTCTTCATTGTGGTCCATTAGTGTGATTAATTTATCTTGAGTTGTCTAGGTTGACCAAGATGCAGGGGTGATATGAATCGTAAAATGTATCCCTTTCTTGGGTTATGTCTGGTCATAGCTCAGGACTGAGAAGGTCATAGACTGATGAACAAAGATGGACTTTGGACTCACATGACCTAGGCCCTGTCCCACCATCAACAGTGTATATAAGTCATGTCAGTCACTCCTCAAGAGCCTCAATGTCTTATCTGTCAAATAAGGGTTCAATACCTTCAACCTCCCAAGATTGCTGTGTCAAATTAAATGAAATAACCTCTACAAAAAAAACACAGCACCATGCCTGACACTTAATTGTCAATGATATCCTTTTTATTTTTTCTCTGGGAAAAACAAAAGCCAAGTTCTATGTGTCTATAACAGATACTTTCTGCAATAGTGGAGCATTATAGAAGAGAACAGGACTAAAGGCAGGCTATCTGGCTTCTGGTCCCAGCTCTGACTTGCAGCATAATACCTGGGTAAATCCTCTTTTCCTTACTCTGTGTAACAGGGTGATTAGGACTGCATTCACTGATTATCTGGGAAAGGGAGGATCTGTACACAAGAAATCATACCCAAGAAAGCTGCTGTTACTGCTGGCATGTGACGCATCCCTCTGGTATGCTTGGGTTGGGAGATCTCTGTGGTCCAGACTTCTCCAAGACCAGCAGCTTCCACTCTGCAAGCACTTAGGATTGGAAAGTACCTTGAAGGCCGCCTATCCAAACCTCTCCATGCTGCTCTTTTCACTCCCTCCCCATCCATTATATACATATGCCATATTCCTTCTGGACTTTGAAACTTCATTATTTCTCCTCAGTGAAATTTTTCAAATTCCTCCTTTCTGTTGTTCTTCCTCACTCCTCCAAGCCTTGTTTGTTCTCCTCCCAGTTTCCCACCCATCCCCATGTCACTTCTAGCCTGTAGCACACACATCTGGTGATGGGGCTATTGTGGCTCAATTCCATCTCCTGGAGGTCTTGTGCTGGCTGACTTTGTCTACAAGGCCACATCTTTTATCTTATAAATCCTTCTGTGTCTCAATTGCAATCAGTGTTCAAGAAAGACTTCTGGACGCAATAGCGGAATCAGGGACTAGGACTAAGAGGGTATTGGCATCCAGACTCCCACTTCATTCATTGCCCAGTCATTCCCAACAAGGATAGCAATGCTGGCAATAAGACAGCAGAGCACAGTTCAGTTCAATGACATTTACTGAGGCCTGTTTGGCTCCTGGACTTGTGTTGTGTGCTGGGGCACATATAGAAAATGCAGAGCCCTTGAAAATCTTATTCTGATAGAGGGAAGGAGACATTAGGGGAAGTAGACACAGCAACACAAAACCTCAGATTTGGGAAGTATTCGAGGGTTAACATGACAGGGTAGATGGTGCTGCCACCAAGTGAGATAGGTATCGGAGGAGGAAGATTACTTTGGAGTTGAGGTAGTGAGTAAGATGACCAATTCTCTTCTGGTCACAGTAAAATGCCTGTGGGCCATCCAAGGGGTGATGTCCAATATATAGTTGAGTATAGGAGCCTGAATCTTAGGGGAAAGGTCTAGGCTAAAGAGATTTCGGCTCAGCACTTTCTAGGAACTAGTAATAAGCACAGGCATTACAAGGAGGGAGTGGTAAACAGCATCAATGCAGCAGACACAGAGACTTACAAGGGCCCACTGGATTTGGTAATTATTAGGTCAAGGCAACTTTGAGGGTGAATGTCAAATTGCAGGAGACTGAGGAGTAAGAGGGTACTGAGGAATTCGAGACTGTCAAGTGTAGAGTACTCTTTTGAGATGTTTTGATGGGAGTGAGGGAGTAATGAGCTGTTAATAACCCAACAGAGGGAAGCAGGATCAAAGGAAATTTTGCTTGTGTTGCTGTTATTGTTGTTTTGTTTTGTTTTAAGATGAGAAAAACTCAGGCACATTCATAGGTTGAAGAGCAAGAGCCAGCAGAGTAAGGGAGAGGCTGGGGTGAGGCCCCAGTGATGCTGGCAGAGGTGTCTCCAGAGCACAGGTGGAGGAGCAGGCTTTGAGGCAGGGCAAGGCCATCTCATCCTGAGAAATGGCGAGAAGGTTGAGTGCAGGCGCAGATCAGTTCACGAGGGCTGGACCTCAGGTCGAGGGGGCCCTGCTGGATGCCTCCATGTGCTCGAGGAAGCTAGGGTGAAATGGGAGAGGGGGAGGGGCTTGAGGTGAGTGGTAAGGGTTTAGAATAGTCAGGAAACGGGAGAGAAAGTGGTCAGAAAACAAGTAAAAGTTCAGACAAGCAGAACTGAGGCCTGGCCCAAGATTAAAAACCATACCTCTGCAATGGCAGCAATCCGCAGGGCTATGTGGTTTTCTCCAGCAGAGCTCAGCTACCCGGGCTAAGGAGCAGGGAAAGCAGGATGGGGAAGATCAATCCCAGCTCAGGGGTTTGCAAGTCAGATACGGCCAAAGGCTGGGCAGAGCTGAGGGTGCTGATGATGAGTGGCTGAATTGATCAACCACAGACAGGATCGAGGGGAAGCAAGGTCAAGGGAGATAGGAAATGGAGGGATGGAGGTTTGGATGCAGGCAAAGAGCAGATGTCATGGGATGCAAGGGTGAGAACTAGAAAGACAAGAGGTGGTGGTCACCGAGTGAGATGCTGGGATGTCAGCTTTCAGAGGTGGAATAGCTCTGAGAGATGGAAATGGGTTGCTGAGTGTAGTGAAGAATGAAAGTCACTGGATTTGAGGAGCTGCAGAGTGTCATATGGGTCACCCAAATGAAACAGATATTGCTCCAGAAAGCAGAAAGAGAATCAGGTGCTAAAGGCTTCCATGAGTATGAGGGAAGTGACTCAGGGTCAGGAAATGACAGAGAAAAGGAAAGGAGACAACCACAGGTATTTACAGGAACCAGTGCAATATTCAGTTTGACCACAGAACCCAGGGTGGATTTGGGTAAAGGGGACTCACAGGAGATATGGTTATCATGATAGGTTGGGCCAGAATTGGAAAGATCTTTGAACGTCAGGCTAAGAAGCCTAGACTTCACCAGGAAGGCAATAGGGGTCCACTAAAGGTTTCTGAGCAACTATCAGAGGTATACTGTGGGTATATAATAGAGGAGACAGCACTGAGCTTGGAGTCAGAAGACCTGGGTTCAATAATAAACAGCAGCTACCATTTATTGTGTACTTACTCTGTGCAGGCCACTGTGCTAAGCACTCTAGGGGGATTGTCTCATCCATTCTCATGCTGGACTCAGTTCAGTAAGGTCTTATGCTGTATGATATTAGGCAAGAATACCCTCTCCCTTCTCTCTCTGGACTCAGTTTTCCCATCTGTAGGTGGAATGAGGACTGGCCTAGACTGTCCTTGAAAGGGCCCTTTCAACTTGGCCATTCTAGGGCTGTGTGGCTTGCAGGGCCTCACCCTCTTACCAGATGGAATTAAGAGACTTACAGCTGAAGGAGTTGGGGGCTGGCCCAGCAAGGTGAGCCCAAGCAGGACTCCACCACCTGGGGCCAGTCAAGTGAGGTGGAGCAGTTAAACAGCCTCCAGCTCCTTCTTGCTTCCCACTGGCTTGCAGAAAATTGGCGAGCATTCCGTCCTGAGAGAGAAGAGACAGCCTGAGGAAAAGGAAGCAGTAAACCCCCCCACCCAACTTTCACCTTTAAGTTTGGCTCTGTTCTTCTCCATCCCCAAGACTCCCCACCTATACTTCCCAACTTCTCAGAGCATTTAGGGTACTTTACCCCAGCCCAGTTCAGTTGGTGCTAAGAAGAAAAAGGAAGAGGGAAATTTGTCCACTGTTGCCACAGGGCCCAACTGGGCAAACCTAAACCTTTAAACAAGGGCGGTGTCCACCTGGTGCTTCTCAGCAGAGAGCTGAGGATAGTGGCAGATGTTCCTGCCTGGGCTGCCTTAGGCCCTGGGTCTAAGGCTAGTCTCCCTCACCAGTTTTGGTGTTGGCCACGATCAGTTCAACGGTCCATCTGAGGATGTAGGTGGGCCGGATCCCACTGTTCCCCAAGGCTGGCAGCTCAGAGAACATCCTCTCCAGTAGGGCCTGTGTGAAGGTCTGGGAGTGTAGGCCCTTAAGCAAGGGCTGCCAGAACTGAGAGAATGGCTTTGGTACCAGGATGTCACTCAAGTCCACGTTTTCTGGTTTGTAAGGGACATCCATTGGGGAGGAGAAATGGAAGAGAGCAGGAGAAAGCAACAGAGAGAGAGAGAGAGAAAGAGAGCACACCAGAGCAAGAAAGAGTATGTGTGTGCATGCACATGAACCAGCCCCACCAGCACCAACAGAGTGGCCACCACAGAAAAGAAGGAAAGAGGAGAGCAGAAAAGCAGGGAGAGAGAAGCCAGTTAGTATCTGGCAACCCAACAACTGACTCAAAAAGATTAAAAGAAAAAGAGTTCTGGGTCTAGCTTCAGCTTTGTTAATAACTCACTGTGTGACTTTGTGTCAGTACCTTCCTCTCTCTGGACCTCAGTCTGACCATCTGTAACATGAGGATATTAAACTAGACCTTCCAGTTCTGCTATTCTAGCTCTCTAGCTAGGAGCTAAATCACAATTAACATGGTACAATAATGGCATTAACATCCCCCACCATACCCCACCCAATCCCACTCCAGATCTCCTAAGGACAGCCCCACAATTGTCGTATCAGTGGAGCTATGGTGTTCTTCTCAGCCAGGAGTTCTGTGAGGCTTCTGGAAGCTATAGTATGACAGGACAAACCCTTGCCCCCAGCCCAGGGCCCCTTAGCCTACCACTGGTGCTCCCGCCCAGGAAACATAGAGCCCTAAGACTGCAGTGAGGCCCCAGGACCCCACCTTCATAGTCTATCTGCAAAGCTGCCAGCTGCTCAAATGTGGGGATGAGGAAGCCGTCATCTAGAAAAGCATCCAGCACAGCCTCCCTGGAATAAGAGGATACTAGTTTAGCAAACTGAAGCTGGCAGAAGACACTCTCCTACTCTCACCCACCTCCACCTTCTGGCAGGAGCAGGGGCAGCAGGCAAGTAGGAGAGGGGAGGAAGGCAGTTGACAGATCTGAGGCTTCAGAGGCTTCAGCCTCCTAGGGAAGAGCTAGGACAGAGGCTGGGATCAGTGGGTTTTGAACAAAAATTGGTCAAGCACATGCTGATCTAAGACACATAATGAAGGCAATAGTGGCTAAACAGTCCTTAAAACAGACAGAGAAAAGACCCTGGTCACCAAAGGGAGTTAAATGCCTGGGATCATGGAGTCAAGGGCTTCAGTTCTTCCACATCTTTTGGTTTCTCTTGACCATTCTCCAGTTCCATGCCCCAGGAGGCTGTCTTTTTTTAGATGCTAAAAGTAGAAACCTTAGAGATTCAATTGCTGGACCAAGTGTGATACATAGCTCTTATTCCTAGGGACTCCAAGAGCTCAGAAAAATTCAGAGGGTTTGAAGGAGTAGGCTATGGAGTAACCACTGCTCCTCAACCAGCAACAAACACATAAATGTATTCATGATCTACGTGTATATGACTTAATAAAAGGAAAAAAATATTTAAAAAAGAAAGCAAATTTCTCCAGAATTAGTGGCTCTCCAGGAAGCTCTCTGCTATGGTTTAGATGTTTGTCCCTTGCAAAATTCATGTTGAAATTTGATCCCCAATATTGGAGGTGTTGGGTCATGGGGGCCAATCCCTCACGATGGTTTGGTGTCATCCTTATGGTAACAAGTGAGTTCTCTCTTTATTAGCACCCCCCAACAAAGAGCTAGTTGTCAAAAAGAGCCTGGCACTGTGCCCCAACTCTGCCTTGCTTTTTCTCTTACCATGTGACATATGATCTCTGCACACACCAGGTCCCCTTCACCTTCCACCATGAGTAGAAGCAGAAGGCCCTTATCAGAAGCAGATGCCAGCATCAAGCTTCCCTGAAGCCAAATAAACCTCTTTTCTTTACAAATTACCCAGTCTCAGGTATTTCTTTATAGCAAAACTAAATAGACATAGACACTGTCCTCGCTGACTAGGCCCAGTGGGGAGGGGGAGATCTACTAAGGTGTCCTAATGCTTAACAGAGTTGACATACTTAGATCCTTCCCTCCAGAGAGTTGACATACTTAGATCCTTCCCACCAGGCTTGAGGACACAGCTGTCCTTCCATCTATCTCCCAACTCCTTGGGTCAACATCCAAGAAGAATGCTTAAAGGAGTGAGCCAGTTGCTTGCTCAGCACTACTAGGCAGGCACTAGTGTGTAGGGGCATAAAAATAAGTTTTCCTAGCTGCTAAGGAGGCTACTCCTTGGCTGAAGAGTGAAGCCAACAAGCCTAGGTTGGGCAGATATAAATAAAACACCTTTGGAACTAGTATCCTGAGAATGAAGAAAAAACTCCAGGGGCTATCATAGCCTACACTGATGACTTCCACCCAGGCCTGCTCTGCCACCTACAGCACCTACCCATACTCTCTGCTCTATCCCAGATTCTTTTCAACCTCTCCCTAGGTGGGAAAATCTAGCAGTACCTCCACAGGCTCTTAGTAGAAAGTTCCTCAAAACCCTTTGTGCCTAAATTTAGGTAGAAAGCCCCTAAAAGCTAAGAAGAAGGAAAAAATGGATAGAGATATTATTTGTCTGCTCTAAATTGAGCTAAGCACTATTTATTAGGAAAAAAGAAGGCTCACCACCATTCTGAGAGAAGGCCCTCTGTGCCCTCAACTAGGTCTACCCAGGGGATACTGACACTCTCCAACATCAATTCAAAAGAAAAGATTATCAGTGCCCACCATATATCTTTTACCTCAAACTTGGACAAGGGCTACGCAGTGAGATGGTAAGGGTCAATGACTTTTCCTAGATGCCAAGAGGTCCACATTCTACCTGATAGCAAGGAACAAGATTGACCAGGGGATGGATGATAGTGGACCCCCAGCCTCTGGTAATTCTAGTGACTGAGGAGAAGGCAACTCCTACCTAGTGGCTGGCAGGGGTGAGATCAGAGGGTCATGCTGAATGTAGGGTCACTGTATGAGGAATCAGGATTATCCCTGTGATTTCATACAGCATAGGTTGGCAAGCTAGAATATGCACCCTGATTACAATGGGGCTGCTACCTTCTAACCTAAAGAACAGGCACCCCCTGGTTACCTAGTTACATACCTGTTCTCCCATGTAATGCCCTTGAGCTCTGCCAGGATGCATTCTACACGTGGGGATGGGTTATTCCATGCCTTAATGGCCTGAGGTAAATGCCTAAATTTCTCCAACACCTGCTAGCAAAGAGGGTCCCATCAGAAGGCTGGTTCAGCCAGGCAACCCATTCCCACCTTTTCTAGGATCCCTTCAATTAGGACCTCTCAGCATTGCCCTGTAGAAGATAGGGCAGGGCCTGAAGGGATAGACCTCCAACTGCTATATTAGCCTTGGAACTAAAATAACCTTTCAAATGTCAGACTTTCCCCTTCTTCCTCCTTCTACTGAATTTCCTATGGCTCCCAACCACCAGATATCCTAATACTGAGTTGTCTGATGAGGGTATTTGGTTGGAGATAGGCAGAGACCCTTAGGCCCAGAGGTAAGGAGAGGCAATGGTTTATAGAAGAAGAAAGAGAATCAGAAAACCCAGTTTCTAATCCTGGTTCTATTATTAACCGTATACTGTGATATTGGTTCTGTCCCTTTACTTATCTATGGCTTCAATTTCTTAGTCAGTGAAAAGGGAGGGTTGAGCTAAATGGTTTATGAGGTATCGCCCTTCTTCTAGGAAAGCTCTTGCACCCCCACCTGCTGGTCAGCTGCACAATAGTAGGGCTGTGCAACTACCCATTCCTGGTTGTTCCCTACTACTCAATGGGGCAGATTATCCACAAACGTCATCATCTGCTCCCTTCCATCAGAGTGGAGGATTAGCCAATTGGACTCTGCTCCTCTTGACTTCTTTCTAGTTCCCACCTCCCTCTTTCAGACAAGTTCCCTCATGCTTTGCCACTTTTTTTTCTTTCTTTTTTTTTTTTTTTTTTGCAGTTTTTGGCTGGGGCTGAGTTTGAACCCGCCACCTCCAGTATATGGGGGCGGCGCCCTATTCCTCTGAGCCACAGGCGCACTGCCCTGCCACTTTTCTTTCAAATTCCTTCTTAAGACTTCTCTCAGGTAGCTGGCAAGAAGGAAGAAATGGCTATGGCAGGTGAGAGTACACCAAGATCAAGGGTACTTTCTTACCTTAAATTGCTCCTCTTCATATAACACCAGCAGTTCTCTGGCTCTTTCTGGAAACAGAATAGGAAGACAGATAGGACTGCCAGTCCAGATCCTACTCCTGCTGGGCTCTTGCTAAGCTCTTCTCACCTCATTATTTGTGTTGTAAATTGGGAGCTAGAATTCCTTCCCCTCCTAATTCACAGGGGTCAAGGAAGATGGTTTCTAAATCCAATGTGATAGCCACTACACTATGCAAACTGGCCAGGGAAGATGGTTTATATAATTTATTTAAGCTGGGATTCACCACAGCCCAGAGGAAATGCTGAGCCAGGGAAATAACCAGTGCTAACTCTAGACTGATTCTTCCAGGCTCATAGGTACTCTGCCCCCAAGGACACCTACCATATAGCTCTTTATGTCTCAGAGCCTTTTCAAAAGTAAAATCCACCTCTTTGTTGTCTTTGCTGTCACCATCAGTTCTGACATCTGACTCTGCATCTTTCATAATGTCCTGAGGCTCTGATTTCAATTCTGTGATGGCATTAACAACACTTTTATCTTCCTGCTGGTTCTCTTCATCTGTCTCTTCTCTGTCTTCTTCTAACTCCCATGTCTCTCTAAGGCTATTCTCCAATTGGCGGCACCAATAGGCCTTCTGGAGCCAATCTAGGACAAAGTAGCAACCTAGAGGAGGGGAGGAAGGCAAGCAGTATTATAGGACCAGCTATAGGCAAGCAACTAGCAGGTTCCCCACTTTGTCAGCCCCCAGCTTCATCTTGTGAGCATTATGAGAAGGTCTCAGAGAAGGAGCATGGCTCTAAGAAGGATCAGGTCTCAAATATCCAGAAGTAGCCTCTATTACTCTCATTTATCTCTGTTCTTTGCTTTCTCCTACTCACCATCACCTCTCCTAGAAGTAACTAATATTGGAGTTAGAAACAGGAATCCAAATCCAAAAATGGGCTGATAAGTAAGAAAACTAGTTAGTTACATGGTCTTTCCCTTTTCTAGATCTCTAGTTTCCCCATAACAAGTGGCAAGGCTAAATCAAGGATTCTTAGCTGGGCCCAAAGAACTCAAGGCTTCACAGCACTGTTTTTGGCTCATGCCTCTCAACCCATCCATCTTCCCCAACTAGCATGAAGTGAATGAAGCTAATGAGGCACTAAATTTGAAGGGAGGCCAAAAAACCTCTGTAGTCAAGGCATCAAAACAAGGATCAGCTCAGTGCCCTGCCAAGCCATGGTGGAGCCTGAAGCAAAGGAGAAATCAGTAATAATAACCTTGTTTTATTTAAAATTTTGAAATTTTGTTTATCCTGGATTTTTCCACATTATAATGTTATTTATCTTAATTACTGAAACTTTTGCCACTCTCCCTTCCTTAAATGTTGTGCACAAAGTGCCTCACTTATCTCACCCAATCCCAGCCCCAACCCTGGATGCCCCTCTACTCCCAGATCCCCCTAGTCCAGGTCCTTGGGCCTAACTTTGATAGATATAACCCCTGGGGACTCACCTTTGCGACAGTCATTTATATGGGGCATTTTCTTGTGGGTCAACTCATGTCGAAGTTCAACAACCCAATCTGGAATGTTCACCTGATTATAGAGGAGCGCATGATTACAAAAATAAGTAATATCAAAGTTGTAAGGAACCCAGAGATGAATAAGCCTGACCTCCACCCCATTTTCCACATAGAGAAACTTAGGTCCTGAAAGAAGATTCTAGTCTTAGTAGCAGACCCAAAATTAAAACACAAATCTCCTGATTCTTTTTTACTGTGCTGTAGAGATGGGCTTGAAAATCACAAAAGGCATCTACCTCCCCCAAATACCAACCATCCTCCTCCTACAAAGAGATTCCTGTGAATGAGCATGAACAATCACCTTCCTTAGCCTCCCTTCTTTCCCATCCCTCTCCCTGATTATCTTTTACCCTTCCCTCTCTCCCACACCTCCAACAGGAAGCTCCTCTGTATGACTGAGAACATGCTTGCTCTCAGGGTCTGTGTCAAAAATTCACTCAGGACAGGAATGTCTGGCATTTTCAACCTGCCTGGCTGAGCTACGTCCTCCCTCAGAGTGCCATCTCTTTCATGTCCTTATCTACTGGCCCATTCTCAACAAGCTGGGGAGGCCAACCCCCCTAAGATAATAGTCATAAGCAAGGGAACATTCTGGTTTGTTTTACTTTTTAAGCTAGAAGCTGAGGCTCTAGGATTCTTTCTGAGCTTGGCTGATAGTAATGGTATGAGCTAATCTCACTGTGTGCTCACATTACTCCATGCCTTATTTAGTGAGCCTTTTGGAGAAAGAATGGAGCAAGGCCACTTTATCATACGTACCTCCTGAGCCAGGAACTTGAGGGGGAGCTTGGAAAACTTTGTCTTCCTCTCCGAGATAAGATTCACAAACCTGGAGTTGAAAAGAAATAAGTGGCACAGCCCAAGGAAGCATTTTGCTCTGAACACCTTGCCGAGTTACTGACACCTTGCATTTCCACAACATTTCCATTTCCTGTTCCATCCTGTTCTTATGGTTAGTGTCAGCCAGAGCAAGGACAGTTCCATCCACTCCTGTACTGAAAGTCATACAGATGAATAAGACACAGATCTGGCCTTGAAGCGTTTAGTCCATGAAAAATAATGACATATTACACTAGAATGTAATATGTTATAAATGCTAGAAACAAAGGACTACATTAAATGATAATGTGGAGTACAATGGAGAAGGTAAAAAAAAAAAAAAGCAAGGGAGGATCTCAAAGCAGACGAAGAGAACAGCATATGAGATGAGCAAAGACTTTGACCGATCAGAAAACTCAGTGGCAACCTTTTACTTATGTTTATGAAACAACTAGAACCACTATGTTAAGTCAGGAATTCCTAACTCCACTTCCACAACTCAATAATCTTTCTGTGTTCATGGAGGAGAGAAGGGGGAAAGAGTGGTGCTAGGTATAGACAGAGGTAAAGTTGGAAAGTCCACTTTACATCACAGCCAAGGGCATTCAAGAAAGTTCCTCTGGGTGATGAGTAAAAGGGGAAGAACCCCTCCCCCATATTCCAAGAGGGAACGAAAAATGAGAGAAGACTTTCAGGAAAGGGGAAGAAAAAGAGAAATGTGTTGACAAGAATACCAAAACCTTTCAAGCAACAATCACAGGCTGACCCACACTCAGGGAAATGCAGGATTTTGCTCCAAAACCTAAAGTTAAATTTTGTGCATCATGTGCCTCCCCCCACCAAGCCAACCCCTACCCTTACCCCCATGCAGGTCTTACCTGACCAATGCCATGCCATAGAGCAGTCTAAGTTCATCAGTGCCCAAGCCACCAGTTACATCCATGAGCTTACAGCGTATCAGGTCAGCGGTAGAAGCCACTGCCAGGGGGAGTTCGTTGCCTAACCTAAAGGGCCACAGTCCAGCACCATCATAAAAGCCCCTTACATTGGTCCACCCTCCACCTCATATCCTAGGTTGCTGTAGGCTATTCCCATCATATACTGGCTCGAGTGCACGAACAGACACAAAACAAGAAGTGGGTGATGAGAGGGTAACGTCTGTGGGATCCAACAATATACAGGGCATGAGGGGCTGGCTAGGGTGAACACAGGACACCTAATTACCAGACTGTAAACCAACAGTGTCTGAACACATTTCCTTTCTTTCACCCTGAAAACCTTAACGCATTCAGCTAGAGAAGTCCTTTATCCGTCATTAATCTGATTATCCCACTTCAATCAATTCAAGGAGCAGGTTGCTACTTACTCCTCAGGCCCCGCTGGTCCCTCTGGCACCCTCCTCAAATTGAGAGGAAGTCACTTTTCAGAGGTAAGGGGTAAAGGTCACAGATATGACAAGAGGATTCTTGAGAAACAACCCTTTACTTTCCATCCACAAATGGGATTAGTGCAAGAGCTTGGCTCCCCTTTACCTCCAGGCACTTGAAGAGGGGCATCAATAGGCAATTTAGGGAAAGCCTGGACAACACGGCTTTATAGAAACTCGAAAAAAGAGGTGAGGCGACATCAGCATTCAGGCAAGAAGGCGGAGCTCGTCACATTACCTGCTCCTCCACACGGTGATGCGGTTCAGCGCGTACCGCTGCAACTTATGGTCGTCACAGAAGAGATAAACCGTCACCTGGTCCCACTCGGCCCTACTGAGCCAGGCGACCACAAGGCTCTGGGCCCACAGTGGCGACGATTCCTTTACTTTGACACACTTGCAGTACCATGCACTCCACACGAGATCCATCCTCCGGGGACCCTGACGTGGCCAGGCCTGGGATTCCCACCAGACCCTGGGCACAAGGCCAGCACCTGAGCTGCGCGCACTGCAAAGACTTCAGCTCAACGTGCTACCCTCACTCCAGACCGCCGCTGCGCTAGCTGCCAATGGGAGAGCGTCACCCTTACGCAAGCCCGCCTCACAGCGTCAGCATAACCAATGGAAACATGAGAATTAGGGGACCGCCTAACCACACAGGAGAATACGTGTGAGCCTGCAGGAAGTGTTCTTTTCACAAAGCAACCCTACCAAGTGTAAGCGGTCAGCTTCAAGGTTCCGCTAACTTTCTGGTTGCTAATAGGCAACCAGACCCAGGGGTGCGTCTGGACTACAGAAGGAATTTTATTTTGCGCCGCTTGGCGGGCGGCGGAGGGATTTTGATCAACCAGTGCACTTCCTGGAAATGTGATTATAGGTATGTTTTTATTGCCATGAACCAGTATCCAGCCCAGTAAAACATAATGGACACTGGAGCGGTACTACAGGGGCAAATACCTAATATCTAAATAAATAAAGTTGGGGGTGAGTAAATCTGCTTTTTTGTCAGGTACCCAGGGGTCATGCCTTCTAAATTGGGATCAGCCTATTGTTGCACAGCGATGCGAAGTCTGAATTACTGGGATTAGATTTATCTTACCAGCATAGAGGCTTAGGTTCTAGTCTCAATTTTGCAACAAACAGTGAGGCCTATGTTGATGGAAAAGAAGTTATACTCTGTAAAATAATTTAAGAGAGTTTATTCTGAACCAATTTTTTAGGCCATGACCCAGAGCCACACCCAAGATGCCTTGAGCAAGTGGACTTGCAGTGGTGAGGTTACAGTTTGATTTTTATACCTTTTGGGGAGTCAGGAATTGTAGGTGAGGGCGTAAATCATTATGTACAAAGCATACATTGGATTGGCCCCAAAACATGGGGCGTATGAAAGGGGAGGTTATAGGTGGGAAGATTCTTTAGCTGACATTTGTCTGAAAAAGTTAGGCTTTGTCTAAAAGACCAGGAATCATTGCAAAGGAATGGTTAAGATAAAGGGTCTGTTAATCAGAGACCAAGTACCTGGCAGACTCAAGTGGTTTGTTATTTATATTGAGGACCTGAAGTATGTCTTGCATAGCCTTAAGCCTGTTAATGAATCACAGAGGACCTCTCTAAGACGAGGCATGATGAGGCTTGTCTTTTCTCCTTTCTTATGTTAGCAACTCAGTTTTAGATATCCCCTTGGCCAAGAGGGGGTCCGGTCCGCTGCTTAGGGGAACCCTTAAAATTTTTATTTTACAATACCCTACTTTGGCCAAGATCTGCCAGAAGCAGCATTAATGGCCAAACTCCTATTTTGTCCCATGCATTGCTGGGACAGTGTGGCTACCTCCCTCAGGTCCATCCAGGCCCTCAGTGGGACCTTTGTGGCCAAGAAAACTAAATAGCCAAAAGGGCTTATAACCAATTAAGTATTTTAGGCGAGATGATACTGGAGGTGAATAGGCACTCATCAACTCTAAACCCTTCTAGGCAATATAAGAGTAAAAACCAAAATATCAAAGCCAAGGTGACAAAATTACTCTGTAAGTGTTGGGCTACTATATTCCTAGGTTTAGGTGTAAGCTTATGGCAGACAGAAGCATTGTTAACCATTTGAGCTAAAGGATGTAGTTACTTTTGTTGTATTATAATTTTTTTTCATTAAATCATAGCTGTGTACATTAATGCAATCATGGGGTACAATGTGTTGGTTTTATATAAAATTTGAAATGTTTTCATAGAACTGGTTAACATAGCCTTCATTGCATTTTCTTAGTTATTGTGTTCAGACATTTATATTCTACATTTAGTAAGTTTCACCTGTACCATTCTAAGATGCACAGTAGGTGTGGACCTGATATTTTATGATAGTCTCTTTAGTAATGTATCATATGGTAGCCAATAAATTTCTTGTTATATTTCCTTTTTCAAAAACCCTGTAACTGAGAACAATTATACCCAGGAAGCTCTGTGTCTATAGGAAGCAGGACATTTTTTTTTATGATTATGATAGATACCTACACCATGTGACCTAGAAAGACCAAGACCCTCATGCAGTATTTGTTTAGGTTTCTGTGTGCCCATCCTTGATCTGGAGGTCTTAAACTAATTCCATCCCTTTCACAGTCCTTAGAATCTCACAGGCCCCCTCTTTCACAATAGTCCCTGGACCTAGAGGGAGGACTTTGAGTAGCAGAGTGTTGGCAGTAAATAACAGGTTGGGCCTGGCAGGATTCAATAGTTTTAAATCCTGGAGATATCAGGTTAAACTTTCTATTAGCTCAAAACTTGTCATAACTCTGGAAAACAAAGCAAAATAATCAGTAATGTTTTAAACAAATAGTCATAAAAATTTAGTTCAGTCCATGTAATTCATTTCTGTTCTGTTTGAGGTTGACTTGGCAAAATTCATGGGCCTATCAGATTTTTAATTAAAGTTCTAGAAGTTTGCTTTGTTTTAATATGATGTTATATATCAACAAAGCTAAAATAAATTTATTTTCAAGAGAAATTGTAAGTCCTTTACGTGGCTTTTATTTTTTTTTTTTTTTCTCCTTCCAAAATGCTTTGGCTTGGTGCCTGTGGCTCAAGTGGCTAAGGTGCCAGCCACGTACACCTGAGCTGGCAGGTTCAAATCCAGCCTGACCCCGCCAAACAACAATGATGGCTGCAACCAAAAAATTGCCAGGCATTGTGGCGGGCTCCTGTAGTCCCAGCTACTTGGGAGGCAGAGGCAGGAGAGTTGCTTGAGCCCAGGAGTTGGAGGTTACTGTGAGCTGTGATGCCACAGCACTCTACCCAGGGTGTCAGCTTGAGGCTTTGTCTCAAAAAAAAAAATGCTTTTATTAAAAAAAAAAAAAACTATAAACAATCAAAAAAAAAAAAATAAGCCACCACAAACCCTGCCTTTCTTTTAAATAATGCATGCAGCATGGAGCAATTTGGTTTCTACCCTATTGCACGTGGTCTGGCCTAGTTATTTATCAGGAGGCTGCTGGGACTGGGGTCCTGCCAAGGAAGTGGAGTTCAACTTGGGAGGAGGAGACCAACCCCTCCCACTCCCTCAAGGTGCAAGAGGCAGAACCTGGGTTTCCATAGCAACCTGGCAGCACATCCCTGTCATCCTTTGACAGGCCTAGCATTCTTTGTCTTCCCTGAGGCCCCAGTGGTCACAAGGGGTGCAGAAACTGGAGGGAAAGGCAAAAGAAACATGTAATTGGAAAGTCAGACTCCCAGAAATAGAGTCTTGTTAAGGCATTTGGAACAGACAAATTAATTCAGGAAGACCCACCTTCATAGAAGACTGGGGAAACCAGACACTCACGTGCAAGACAGTTTGTGGAATGCTGAATGGTAGGAAAGGAGGTCGTAGACACTGCATAGAGCCCTCAGCCTGGGGAAACCAGACACTCACGTGCAAGACAGTTTGTGGAATGCTGAATGGTAGGAAAGGAGGTCGTAGACACTGCATAGAGCCCTCAGCCAAATCAAAGTTGCATCCAGGGATCCAGCCCACCAAGGCTGATGAGTAGAAGGATTCCTCGTGACCCATCAAAATTTTAGGATCCAAGAATGATTTCCATGATGTGATCTAGTTTATTATACTCTCAATACCCTAGAGCACAGAAGAGGTTGTGAGGAGGCTCCAGCAGGGCCAATGCAGGCTCTTTTTCCTCTGCAGATGTATCAATGTCCAGGAAGAAGTCATCCAGGCCAGAGTCCCCCAAGTACCGGGAACTCAGAGCTTCTAAGAAGACTGGATCAGGCTGGGGTGGCAGTTCATTCTGGAGGCTTGCAGGAGCCACTGGGCTCTGAAGAGGCTTGATCTCATTCATGGAGCTCTCTACCTCCCTGAGGATAGAGCCAATGGTGGCTGACAGGGAGAAATCTTCCTCACCCAGGAAGAGTGGCTCAGGGGGCAGGACTCAGGCAGGAGCCAGGAGAAGTTCAGCCTGAAGTTGTTGGAGGATGTTGTGGATGAGGACATGCCTTCGGAGGCTAGGTGCTCAGGGACCCAGGCTGTGCTGGACTTTGTCTAGGGAGATTCGAAGAAGGGCTTGCTGGTAGCTATGAAGGCCAGCTGGACTCCAGTCCCACTTCTCATCCTCCTCCTCCCCTTCCAAATCTGAGTATTTCCTCTTCAAGCCTTCCACCATAATTCCTTGTCTGTTGTGGCCACAAATAGTGAATTTACATCCTTGAGAATCAATTTCCTCATCAAGGGGCGGGGCCATGTCTTAAGGGAGGAAGGTGGCGGGTCCATCAAAACTGCTTCCTTCAACTCTGCTACAGACTTCGCTCAGAGATCATCAGCATTTCTCTCTGCCAGGTCCTTTTATACCTTCCCTGGACACACCACTCCACTCTCCATGGCAGAGCAAAGTGTCCATGGCTTTTCTTGAAGACAAACTTTGAACGTATCCAGTTAAACAAAACAAAACAAAACAAAACAAAACACTTTATGAGATTAATGAAAATAAAATAATAATTGCCTATGAAAGACAAATGTCTTAGAATAGCCATGGTTAAAGAGACAAGTGGCAAACAAAGTTAGTTATTTTTGTGGCATACAAAAATTTAACATTAATAACCGTAATTATTATTGATTATATACACTGGAACATAACAATATTCTACAGTATTGGGCCAGGTGTGGTGACTCACACCTGTAATTGTAGCTCTCTGGAAAGCCCAGGCAGGTGAACTGCTTGAGCTCAGGAGTTTAAGATCAGCCTGAGCAAGAGTAAGATCCTGTCTCTACTAAAAGTAGAAAAACTAGCCAGTCCCAGCTACCTGGAAGGCTGAGACAAGAAGATTGCTTTAACCCAGGAGTTTGAGGTTGCCATGAGTTATGATACCATGGTATTCTGTCAGGACAACAAAGTAAGACTCTGTCTCAGAAAAAGAAAAAAATTGACTAACAGTGATAGTTTTCAAAAGGTTCTAAAGATGATACAGAAAATTATATGAATGTAAATTTTAGCCATTTTAAAGTTTATCTGGTTGCCAAAAAAGTAAAAAACTTCTATAGTGCAATTTTAAGTTGAAAAGAAAAAGTCATGTAATTTCATAAAGAGTGAATTAATACTTTAAGAAAACTTTGTTGTTTTAACCAAACCTAATAAATTATAGCCAACCAAATCACATGCAAATTCCTTCATAAAACAGGATGACACCTTACTCTAAAGTTAATCATTCGCTTAGCCAAACTGTTAGTCAGAAGATTTCTAAAAGTAAAAATCTTACTCTTTAATAGAAAAGAGACTCAGTTTCCCAATCATAAGACCTAAAATAGACAGCTGCAATATTATACAAATCAAAAGGTGAACACAAATATTTTGGTATTTCTACTAACATTATATGAAAATCTTGTTCAAAATGAGAAAACTATTTTATTTTGTTCATTAGTGTATTAATAAAATATTACAAACTACTCCACCTAATTTTAATCAATTTCACTGTAAATTAATTTTATAAATCTGCTATAACTGAAAGAGGATACCTAAGAAGGGTGAGGTCTAGGAGAACAGGTCTTCTCAAGGAGACCATAAGGATACACTTGCAGGGTCCTCTCCATGGTGACTTAGCTCTTGGGAATTTGTAAACTTAACTTCCTGGAACTTGGAAATTTCCAAGTTCTGTGAAACACTGTAGTTATGTTGGGGCTGGAATAACATCTCCCGCTTGATTCAATCTGGCCAATGAGAAGGGTACCTGTAGGGTGGAACTTTTTGACTATCAATAAAAAGGGAAAGACTAAGCCAGTTGGGGAACACAGCCATTTGGAATTCTTCTATGCCTTAACCTCCTGGCTGGTGAACAAAGGCCTTCCTCTTATAAATGTGGTGTTTGGGTGCTCATTCTCTCCATTGGGCCTCGTCTTCGTGCAACATTTTTGGTTCCCTGACTGGGAAGCGAAATCACCCTTGGAGAGAACATGCACCTGGTAGTTGCTGCCAATCCTCTGGACACCCACGTGGGGGACCCTGATCAGACTGGTTGATGTGAACCACTGAACGTACCAGAGATGCAGTTTGGCCTCCCTTTGTGGATGCCTCAACTGTCTACAGTCCTTGCTCTCTCAGAAAGGACCCCCTTGGCGGGTCTTCAAGGAGTCAAACACCAGGAGGAACTGGGAGCCATCTAAGGCAAGGTATGATCGATCTGGGGATCCCACTACAGTTTTAGTGGAAAAAGGAGCCTGATCAACTCCTTGGGCATTACATCACCTGCAGGTCTGTTGAGAGGTGTGTGAGAGTGTATGGATATGGTATGACTGAGAAAACTGTGAGGGTGGAGTTGGACCTCCCATGACAGGGCCTAGGGAAGTGTTGGTTTGCCTCCTATGGTTAAGTGGCAACTTGGGTGGGAAATCTAGGCTACCCAGGTTAAGAAATGGGTTGAAATTGTGATTATGAGTGCTTGAAGAATGACTGAGATGGACAACAATAGGTGGGGTTTTGCTCCCCCCCTTCAAGGGGTGAAATGAATGTGTGAGTGTGCCCTTCTTCCCTGCTCCAACTTTGCCCCCTGACTATTCTGGGAGAAATTGGAAGTTCCAGGTTTTCCACCTTCTTTGGTTTTCTGTCTGTCTTTGGTGGCCACATGGCTTTGTGGGTCTTGGGAGAAAATGAAAAGACATTAGAAAGGATGTTGTAATTTTGTTACTGGAATTTCTTCAGTGAGTCTTTGGTCTCAGGAATTTGAGAATTGAGCCCATGGGCCACAGATCAATGATAAATGAGATTTTAAATAAATGAAATTAGGGACATGCAAAGGGAGTGGAGAGTGCCAGAGCTCTTGGCAGAGGGGCCATGCCTTAGAAAGTGTGGCGGTTCAGGCAGTCTGGTGAGCTCTGGATGGCCCTTGATAATTTGGGGGACAGGGTGTAAATCTCATGCTGGACAAGGCTGTGTCCATATAAGCAACAGGTCTCCAATGTGAACAGCCTCTAGAAGAGGGGCGGAGGCCCAGGTCAGAGGTTCCGGCATGAGTCCTTTGTCTAGGGGTAAATAATTGGCCCTGAGGTATATTTTGACAAGGAGTTGATAGATGGAAAAATACTTTTACAAACTGAATGGGTGTTCTAGCAAATAAATGAAGCAGTCCTTCACTTTTGGCAAGGTTATTACGTCTTTTCTGTGGTTTTTGTCTGGGGAAGGGATTAGGGTGTATGCTCCTCAGTCAGGTGGAGCCATCCAAAAGGTTTTGGGCTGCTTTGTTCATGACCTTGCTGGGGCTCAGAGGGTTTGTATCTGGAGATGGGAGTCTGATATCTAAGCTCACCTGAGCCTGAAAAATGGGGGTTCCTTGTCCAGCCCTGAATGGGAAAATCCTATATCAATATTATATCTCATAAATGTAGTAATTCAGTTGTTTATTAATAGTTGGGGAAACTGAGTCTTTGTCAAAGGATAAGATTCTTGCCTTTTAAACCTTCTAATTATCAGTTTGGCTGAGTGGATGGGTTGCCTCATGGTCAACTAGGATTCTATTTTGTGGGAAGTGAGTTTTTGAGAGTAAGAGAAACTAGACAAAACCTTCCAAAGGTTTTATTTGACAAACCTTCCAAAATCAAAACTCTAGATTTGGGGATTGACACCGATAGGGCAGTGGTTGCAACACCAGGCACAAGCACTGAGACTGGTGGATTCAAACTCGGTCCAGGCCAACAACAACAACAACAACAACAAAAGCACAACTCTAAATTTGGTCTTTTTGAAATACTAAGACTACTGAAAGTCATAGGAAAACAAATTAAATTTATTCAATTTATTAAAAATGTATAGGAAACATTGTCAAATATGAAATGGTGACTAATTTTGTATGGGTTATCGATATATATGTGTTCCAATATTATAAAGCATTGGTCTGTGCTCACCTGTAAAGTATTAGTCTGTCCTAATGTATAAGACATTGGTCTGTCCTAATATATATTGTTGGTAATAATTTTAATTCTTCTAAAAAAGAAAGTATTTTTTTTGTAACTGACTGTGTCCAAAATTTATCCTAAAAAGAAAAATAAATATTAAGAGAGACTAACGAATGCTTCAAATTCAACTTTCTAATGTCTTTGGAAATTGAATACCTTCAGACTAAAAGCAGATTTTTAGAACTTTCATTGGAAACTTAACATATCTATGAGTATCACTAACCTAACTTTAAACAGAACAGAAATCAGTTATGTTGAACTGGGCTAGTTTGTTATGGCTTTTTGTTTGAAATATTGTTGATTAATTCTATGTTATGTTGTCCACAAGTCAAGAAAATAATTTTCTGTCTTTTGAGTTCTTTGTAGCTTTTCAATCAATGTATGTACTTATGAGCAGAATTTGAAACATGTATTGTTTTCTCTCTCCTTGCTTTATCTGGAATTTGAAAGCCATTTGTAAGTATTCTTAATTTCTGACAATACAGTTATTTGCATAAGTTCAATAAGAATCTGTTCTGTTCTACAGGACATGATGAAGGCACTGGTTATTTTACCAAAGCTTTGACTGGAATAGCACTTCTAGAGGTGTCCAGACTGTGTTAAGGAATTAAGGTTGACTTTATAAAGCCAATAAAAAAAGCCCTTTGGAAAACTGGCCAGATACCCATCAGTAACATTTTCTGATCTGTGGTAAGTAATGAAGGTCGCTTGCTGACAGGTCTGGGAAACGAAATGTGCTTGAGGACCTCAAGAAAAGAGGAATTTGCCCAACGCATACAGATATCTAATGGCACAGATGAAACCTGGGCTCATGAAAGGCTTTCAAGAAAGTCCAGCCTGAGATTCCTTATAAAAGGTTCCAGCAAAGCCAATTTTAAAGGAGGGAAGAGACTAGATGGCTAATAATTAATTATTCTTACTGCACTTTATGCAAATAATCAGACCCAGTATACTGAATGTACAGTTTATTTTGACAATTAAGTTAGTTCAAGTTAGTTCTGCTATAATTTGTCTTTAGTAAAGAGAGAAACTGGAGAGAGAAAAATGGTTAAAAGAGAAAAGAGGTTGTGGCCCACCTGTATTAAATCCCAGCCTTGTCTGTATTGTCAACTCATAAAATGAGACATAACTGTTTTACTAAATTGATCTGTTAAATGAGACTAAGAGACTGGTCAAAGAGTATAGAATTATATACAGTAGTTACATTTACTCTGAAGCCTTAAGACTCAACAAAGGTTGCTTGTTGGCTATACTGGAAAAATCTGTGCAGTATTAAATATTATCTACTATGTCTATATAGGTACCTCAGGAAAAATTAAAAACTAAAATGAGAATTTCCCAGTAAATGATGTAGCTGTAACACTGCATCCTACTATGCCTAATCCATATACTCTGCTGAGTGACTGCCAGCAGAAGCCAAGTGGCCTACGTTCCTGCACTTAAAAGATGCCTTTTTCAGGATAAGGCTGACTCAGGAGAGCCAGAGGCTGTTTGCTTTCCAGTGGGCGAGACCAGACATGGAAACTGTGATCCAGTACACATAGAGCAGGTTGCTACTGGGGTTCAAAACACCCACAATTTTTAGAGAAGTGCTGGCTCGTGATTTCCAGAAGTTCCTGGCTGAGGAATTAGGGTGTGCACTGCTCCAATATTTTGATGACCTCCTCTTAGGACACCCTACCCTGGAGGGCTGTGCCCCAGGCATGGACTATCTTTTATGACATCTAGAGGTAGGTGACTATAAAGTGTCTAAACGAAAGGCACAGATTTTCCAGCAGCAAGTTTGTTTTCAGGATTTACTATCCAGCAGGGGTAGAGGAATCTAGGTATGGAATGGAGGCAGGTCATTAATTGCCTCCCCACTCTCCACAAGCAGAAAGCAGGTTCGGGAATTCTTAGGTGCAGTCAGCTGTTGTCATCTTTGGATTCCTAACTTTGCTATCTTGGCTAAGGCCTTGTATGAGGCAACTAAAGGAGAGGAAGGAGAGCTCTTAGAATGGGGAGGAGAAAAGGAACATGCCATCTCCCAGCTAAAGATGAGGCTGATGACTGAACCTGCATTGGGACTGCCAGACTTAGCTAAGCCCTTACTCTGTATGTCTCAGAGGGAGAGAAAATGGCCGTGGGTGTGTTAACTGAGCTGTTTGAGTCCTGGACAAGGCCTGTAGCTTAACCCTCTAAGCAGTTAGATGGAGTGGCAAAAGGATAGCCACCAAGATTATGGGCTCTAGCCACTACTGCTTTCCTTGTGCAAGTAGCTGATAAGCTGACTATAAGGGAGGATCTCAGAGTGAAAATACCCAACTTTGTGGTCACTTTAATGAACACAAAGGAACATTTTTGACTCTCTAATGCAAGAACACCCTGAACTCAGCCACACTCCTTACAGTCAGTGGAAGAGAGACTGAGCATGACTGTACGGAAGTTACAGATAATGTGTATTCTAGCAGACCTGACTTACGTGACCAGCCTTGGACAGTTATAAACTGGGACTTGTATGTAGACTGCTCACAAGGTGAGCAGCAGGCTGGGTATGCACTTATTACCTTAACAGAGACTGTAGAGTCTAATCCCCTATGCCAAGGAACATTGACTTAGAAGGCTGAATTAATTGCCTTGACTCGAGCCTTAGAACTAAATCAAAAGGAAAATGTGAATGCTTTTATGACTCTCCAAGTACATGGGGCATTGTACAAGGAAAAGGGACTATTAAATTCTGAGAACATTAAAAAGAAATATTAAGTATCAACAGGAGATACTTCAGTTACTAGAGGCAATATGAAAATGCTGTAAGGTGGCAGTGATGCACTGTTACGTACATCAAGGAAATGCTTTCACCATCACTAAAGGGAACACTAGGGTCAGTACTGAGGCAAAAGGGCTGCATCCAAACCGTACCAGGTATCCTGAGGGGCTTTCCTCATCCCATGGGTTCCAGAGCTCAACCCTTTACTTGTAGGAGGAGAAGAAATGGTTGGCAGTGGAGGGGAGCCAGAAAGCAGATGGAAGATGGATAAAGATGCAAGCTAGATGAGTAGCAGTCCCCCAGATTCTAGGAGCCACCATGGTAACAGAAGTATTTTATGAAATTGCTGGGCTACATCTCCTACCTGGCATCCCTGGCCCAAACTGTCAATCTACAGTGTGTCACCTGCAGCCAGTTCAATGCTTGCCAATGACTGATGGTACCCCCCGGAATCCAGTCATATGGAGCAATGCCCTTTGAGGACTTCCAGGTAGACTTTACTGAAATGCCCAGGTTTAGCAGGAACAAGTACTTGCTGATGATGACCTATCAGATTTGGAATAGGTAAAAGCCTTCCCCACTGGGATAAAAAGGACTCCTGAAATAGTAAAAGTATTGGCTAGAGAAATCGTCCCATGGTTTAGGTTGCCACTCTGTTTTAAATTTGATAATGGGCCAGCCTTCATAACAGAACTAGGGCAAATAAAAAGCTAATGTTATAGGTTTGCACTAAGTAAAGTACATGAACAGGATCATAAGAACAGAAATTGGTAAACTTTGCCAGGAAGCAAAGCTTAATTGGATACAGACCTTGCCACAGGTGTTCAAAGAGGCCTCTGTCAATCTTCTTCCATTTAGCAGGAACTCCTAAAAGAACTAGAACAGAGACTGAATTGAACAATTAGAATCCCTAGGAAGAGAAACAAGGAAAATCTCCACTTGGGTAATTAACCGTATTTTGTTTAGTCTTTTGTGCCTGCACATCCTTTCTCTCTGGAAAATCAAGGGGACCAAGTCTAGGTCAAGGGTCAGAACCCAGTCCCCCCTCAAAACAAGGTAGAAAGGACTTTACACTTTTATCCTGACACACATGACAGTGAAGGTGGAAGGAATCCTCACCTGGAGTCATCACAGCTGGCTGAATAGAGCTTTACTGACCCCTGGTCAATAAAGGTAATTTTTAAGATGGTCAACATGTCCTGCTCCAGCCACATACTAGGAGCTGACTGGTCAACACATAGCTGAAGCCTGAGGAAACATCTCGAGGGACTTGTCTTAATAGGGCTTTGGACATTGGTTAAAGGCAGGGGGAGGAATGTGACACAGTGAAAAGTAAAAACTCAGA
>CAUYON010048567.1:0-12983 GCA_963573935.1 Arctocebus calabarensis
GTGCACACTTAAATCTGTGATTTACAATATTCATTATTTGACTTTAAACTTAAGTGGCAGATATCCTGTCCTGGAAAACAGCATAATACTCTTCTACTTCTAGGTCTTAAAAAATCTACATAAAAATAACAGAGAGACAGAGCTATAGGAGAACTATTTCCTCAGGTACTTAACAAGTTAACCTTAAATGGGACTTTGACTTTGTTTCTTCACAGTGCTAAGATCTTTAGGCATTTGACAAAATGTAAAGACATTTTGTCAACCTCTGGACCAAGCCTCCAGGCATGAACCTAGGAGACAATGGCTGCAAAAACTTCAAAGTATCTGTTCCCAGATGACCAGAAAACAGTCTTTGTGTTTGCCTCCGGGTTGCCCAAATCTATGGCTTTTTCTGTGAAGGCAAAAGCCAGTTTAACCCATTAGTGGCTTACTCAAATGAGAAGTACATGAGACATACATGTGGGGATTTCTAACCCCACATGTACATCTTTTCCTTCTTCATTAACTAGTATTTGTTGTCAAATGCCCGGACCATACACCAAGAAAATTAAGGTAGCTACTTTGCATAGTATAGGTAAAATAATATGATAACAATTACTAACTTTTCTTTTCTTTTTTTTTTTTGAGACAGAGTCTCACTATTCCACCCTCAGTAGAGAGCTGTGGCGTCACAGCTGACAGCAACCTCAAATTCTTGGGCTTAAGCGATTCTCTTGCCTCAGCCTCCCAAGTAGCTGGGACTGTAGGTGCCTGCCACAATGCCCAGCTATTTTTTTGTTATTGCTGCAGTTGTCACTGTTGCTTTAGCTGACCTGTGCCAGGTTTGAACCCACCAGCCTCAGTGTATGTGGCTGGTGCCATAACCACTGTGCTACAGGCCAACAATTACTAACTTTTAAAGTAGTGGTGGCTGGGCACAGTGACTCATACCTATAATCCCAGGACTCTGGGAGGCCAAGGCAGGTGGATGGCTTATGCTCAGGAGTTCAAGACCAGCCTGAGCAAGAGCGAGACCCTGCCTCTACTAAAAATAGAAAAACTAGCCAGGCATGGTGGCGGGCCCCTGTAGTCCCAGCTACTCGGAAGGCTGAGGCAGGAGGATCTCTTGAGCCCAGGAGTTTGAGGTAGCTGTGAGCTATGACACCACAGTACTCTACTCAGGTACTCTACTCAGGGTGACAGAGTGAGACTCTGCCTGAAGAAAAAAAACAAAAAAAGAAAATAGTCTCATTTTCTCACTCAAGGGCTCTCACTCAATCTGAGCTACCAAATAAGTAGTTTAGGACAAAAACTGAAGCAGGCAAAGAAATCTCAGGGTCACTGGGGTGTAAGACAGCTATCCTCACGTTCTGAAGAATGCTGCCTTCACATAGGCCTGCTCTTTGGGGTGGTTCTCCTTGCTAAGTTACCGTGGAAAGTAAGAAGGTAACTGGAGAACTGGCCTATACACAGGAGACAAGTCTTTAGGCTTAAAAATTGTCTTCCCAAGAACTTCGACCTTTTTACCATAACTAGAAATAAATGCCCAAAGTAAACAGACCTGAAAGTCATTCTTTTTTTCTTTTTTTCCCCCAGAGGAAGTCATATAAGTATATAATCTCAAGCGTGGTCTTTGAAAAACAGTGCCTATTCAAACTTTGAAAGAGTTCCCTGAACCCTAAACATTCTCAGGGAGAACGTGGCCTAGGAAAGCCCTTCAATGTCCCTTCCAGATGTTTCCATGGAGACAAAACCATGTGGAGGGAAAGTTCCAGAGATTATGTCCAGGGGCTCTGAGAAGGCAACAGACTCGGGAGATTGTCCCAATAAACAGAACAGGGGCATTCAAGTGAGCGGCCTGATTCCTTCCCAAGCTCCCCTGGATCCCAGCTCCCAGGTCTGAGAGGCGTTTGAGCCCCACAGAAGGTGGTCGGGTGGGAGGGAACCCGGTGGCTGGGGACGCAGCAGCAGGAAGACAGGGGCGACGGGTGGGGGGTGACCAGGCAGCCGGAGGCGTCGCCTTTTGCACTGAATGGCCCCTCTCCTATCAGCTGGGCCAAAATACATAGTCAGACTCAGATATGGCTCCTGTGTAGCAGCTAAATTGCAAGGAAGAGCGATGTTACTGCGGGATCTGGCTGGAGGTGTTGCTAAGCAGGTGTTTGTACCAGCAGTTCACATACAAACCATCACTATCTTCAACCCTTTAAAAACACTGACCCCCTCCCCAATAATTGCATATGAAGGTACTAAATGCAGCCTATCTACAAGGAAACACTAAGTACTTATGCTGAATAAATCTGATGTAGCAGGAGATTGTAATTTCAGCTTAAAGTGACTACCTGATAACCAACGAAAAAATGTACTGCAAATCAATCACAATAATAGTATAACTATTTATTTGAAAAAAACTTTTTGTTTCTTTTACATACTATGTATAAAAATATCATAGCTATTTATTTGAAACACTATTTACAAAAACATTATTATTGGAAACACTATAAAAATATTTCAAATACTTTATAAAAATATTATTTGAAATAATATTTATAAAAACATAATTTGAAACACTGTAAAAATATTATTATCGCTATTTATAAGAATATTATAGCTACTTCTCTGAAAATAACTCTTTCCATTTGTTTTAAACACTATGTATAAAAAGAGTTTACAAAGACGTCCAAGTCAATGATGATAATTACAAGGAAACCTAAAAAGCTAAACTTTTAATTAAGTCAGAAAGATATTTATGATTAACTATACTCTGAGAGCACAAAATCATATTCAGGCTGCCAAGCATTTTCTATCATGTCTCAATAGCCCTGAAATCGGAGGCTTTGGCTCCAGAAAGCACCCATTAAACTCTCGATCCATCATGTTTTCATTTTACTATAGAAATCCAGGGGGTTTTTTGAAAGGCTGTAACTGTTCTTTTGACCTGAATTTCATTACAGCAATCCAATTTTAAACTAATTGAATTTGTTTTTCAAAGTTCTTAATTTATTAAATTGAAAAAAGTGCTTGAGCCATGGGAATACTTTCCCTTCTTCTAGAAAAGGCTGACCTTATCCATGACTTCTAGGATATTGCTAAGTACCTGTTTCCCTCGGTTGGAACAAGTAGGTCACCTTCACCTGTTAAGATTTAATGACTGTCAGGAATAAGTCACGAGGCCCCATGAAGAAGTATTTCCTGATATGCTTTACTTATTTCTTCCAATATCCATAACATCATCTACAGTTTCTGTTTTTAATTAGAGACACTTATTGATTAACACTGGCCTGTTTGCATCCAATTACAACCAATAAAAACTTACAAGCTAATGCAAGTCTGGGTTAGGAAAGTACTCATTGCCAAGTCAATAATTCTACCTGACTTCTTTCTCAAAACACACATAGGTGGGCTCCATGCGGAAGTGCAATGCCCAACAAGGCGGCTAGCAAGAATATTCAAATTCAAAACAAGTATGTGATTTTTTTTTTTTTTTTGCGAACTAAGACCTCATACATGTCTTTTCATTCTTTCACTTTTTTTTCCTAAGCAACATTTTTTGAGTTTAATTGGCATACAAGACACCAAAGTTATTAAGGTATACAATTTGATAAGTTTGTGAGTGTGTGTGCCTCTTCATAAAACTGTGACCATTATCAAGATAACAAACATATATGTCCCCTTAAAGTCTGCCCTTTGCTGCTTTATTCCCTTCCTCCCACTTTCTACCCCTGTCTCCTTATAACCACTAAACCTTTTCCATCACTGTAGAATATTTACTTTTAGGATTTTATATATGTGAAATGCTATTTCTTTCTTTTTGTGTGTCTTCATTCAGTCAGCATAATTATTTTGAAATTCACCCCTTGCAGCATGTGTAATAGTTCATTCTTTTTATTGTCAGGCAGTCCTGTTTAATAGAAAACCACAGTAGGTACCCTTTTGCCTGTTGATAGGTATCTAGATTGCTAGTGAAATGAGCATATGACAGGTGCATATTACACTACCTTTACATGTACATTTCAGAGGTTTGTTGTTTTGTTTTGATTTGGTCTTCTTGCAGTTTTTGCCTGGGGCTGGGTATGAACCCGCCACCTCTGGCATATGGGGACGGAAACCTACTCCTTTGAGCCACAGGCGCCGCCCTCGGAGGTTTTTATTATGTGCAGAATATTGTGTGACAGTCACTACTAACTCCAGCATCTTTTCATCATCCCAAATAAATTCATCCCCTACTTCCCTCCTTCTAGCCCATGGCAAACCCTAATCAATGTTCTGTCTGGATCTTCTTGGCTGGATATTTCATATAAATAAAATCACACTATATATAATCTTTTGTATGTGCCTTTCTACATTTAGTTTACTGTTTCCAAGGTTCACCAGTATCACAGCACATATCAGTTCTTTGTTATTTGTTACAACAGAAAAAGATTACATAGCATAGATAATTGTTTATTGATTCATTAACTGATGGACATCATTTGGGTTGTTTCCACTTTGGAGCCATTATGAATAACACTGCTAGTAAATCTAAGCAGAGCAAGATTGATTTTAGTCCTTACTGGAAAACTATGAGTTAATAATTCCTCTATTATTTCGCTATAAAGACCGACCACTCTTACACAGACTTAGAAGAGTTTCGTAATGTTTTTCCAGTTTATATGTTTACACTTTGGAGCTGATGCCAGGCTTTATGCTTTACCCTTAGTCCCACAATTAAGGAGTTGAAGCTGGCATTCTCCCAGGGTTCACATTTCCAGGATAGCTTTTCTTTCCTCTTTATACCAAGAAAAGAAAAATAGTTCAGAGCAGCCTGAGCCATGCAAAATTTACAGGCCCATAGGGACATGAGTGTGGGACTTCTTTCTCTCTCTCTCTCAATTTGCTTCATAAATTTGTGAAACAAATTCCCCAATTCATAGCTTATGTTATTTTAATGCAAATTCTTAGCAAATGACTCTTCATTTCCCTTAAAAATCCACTTGTAAATGCTGCTAATCACAGTGTATATTTAAGACAACTACCATCCATCCTTCTGGATTGCAGTCATCAGCACAGGCTTAAATAATCTCTCTACTCATATTGAATTTGCCTCAGTTATTTTCCCTCTTTAGGTTGGGAATATTCAGTTTTTATTTACTATCCCTTTATAATAGTCAGATGAAATCATAACGCTTCAGCCTAATTTAAGATGTATTTTCCAACATAACTTTCTTCAATTTTAAATCCTTCTTTACAAAATAATTATTCTGATTTCTGAATAAATTCTACAGTCATTTTCAGCATCATTCACCAATTTGAAATGCCTGTATTACACTCAATATTTAGAACCAAATATAACATTGGTTATGAAAATTTATAAAACAGATGCATCATTTTCCTTGATTCAGAACAAAGTTCACTAAGAAATAACTTGATTATCTTATACATTTTTACCCTTCCATATCTCTGAGCTGTGGTTCTGGGGATACAAAGTAACCATAAAAAATAGGATCAACTTGTTCTGCCCAGTAGGTGTCCACTGCACAGGATTGAACAAGTTCACTTGTGCCCCTTCTGGACCATGACAATCACGCCAGACTTCCCTTGATGCCGTGTTCTGATTCTAGAAGTGCCCTGGGGGGCCTTTTGTAAGACTCAGGAACTGCAGAACAAAGTCATCTGAAGCATCCTCTTGTTCCCCACCCCCTGCTTTTTTTATTCTTGGGGATTCATTGACAGTAACAAAGAACCAGATTACATTGATTGCATTTGTTAGGTAAAGTCCCTCTTATAATTGTGTCCCACCCCCAAAAGGTGTGTCACACATAGTGACTCCCCACTCCCTCCCTCCTTCCCTCTCTCTGCTCTCCCCTTCCCCCACTCCTCACCATGCACTAGGTCATTAATTGTTCTCTTATCAGAATGGAGTACATAGGATTCTTCCTTCTCCAATCTTGTGATGCTTTACTAAGAATAATGTATTCCACTTCCATCCAGATTAATACAGAGGGGATGTAAAGTCTCCATCTTTTTAATGGCTGAATAGTATTCCATAGTGTACGTATACCACAGCTCGTATACCTTTCCTAGGTTGGTGGGCATTTTTAGGCTGTTTCCACATTTTGGCGATTGTAAATTAAGCTTTGATAAACAGTCTAGTGCAAGTGTCCTTATGGTAAAAGGATTGTTTTTTCCTTCTGATTAGATACCCAGTAATGGGACTACAGGATCCAATGGAAGAGCTAGCTTGTGCTTGAGCAAAAGCTAGCAAAGCTTTGAGGGTTCTCCATACTTCCTTCCAGAAAGGTTTAGTTTGCAGACCCACCAGCAGTATAAAAGTGTTCCTTTCTCTCCACATCCATGCCAGCATCTGCAGTTTTGAAATTTTGTGATGTAGGCCATTCTCACTGGGGTTAGATGATATCTCAGGGTGGTTTTAATTTGCATTTCTCTAATAATTAGGGACAATAAGCATTTTTTCATATTTGCTAGCTATTTGTCCATCTTCTTTATTCATGCTTCTTACCCATTGATATATGGGATTGTTGGCTTTTTTCATGTTGATTAATTTGAGTTCTCTATAGATCCTACTTATCAAGCTTTTGTCAGATTCAAAATATGCAAATATCCTTTCCCATTGTATAGGTTGTCTATTTGCTTTGATTGTTGTCTCCTCAGCTGTACAGAAGCTTTTCAGTTTAATTAAGTCCCATTTATTTTTATTGTTGTTGCAATTGCCAAGGAAGTCTTCTTCATAAAGTCTTTCCCCAGGCTAATATCTTCAAGTGTTTTTCCTATGCTTTCCTAAGTTTTAAGGTCTTTTATCCATCTTGAATCAATTTTTGCAAGTGAAGAAATGTGCGGGTCCAGTTTCAGTCTTTTACATGTGGATATCCAGTTCTCCCAGCACCATTTATTGAATGGTCTTTCCCCCAGTGTATGTTCTTGTTTGGTTTATCAAAGATTAGGTGGCTAGGGGTAAAATCGCCAGCCAGCGAAGATGCTGCTGGACTTGTCCGAGGAGCACGTGGCCTTCCTGCCACAAGTGGACAGTGCAGTGGTCGCTGAGTTTGGGCGGATTGCAGTGGAGTTCCTGAGGCAAGGCTCTAACCCTAAGATCTACAAAGGTACCACAAGAAAACTCAATGTGAGTAGTGACACTGTCCAGCATGGGGTGGAAGGATTAACATATCTCCCCACTAAGAGTTCAAAGCTCATGATTTCTGAAATGGATTTCCAAGATTCTGTTTTTGTTCTGGGATTCTCTGAAGAGTTAAACAAATTGTTGCTTCAGCTTTATGTGGACAACAGGAAAGAGATCAGAACAATTCTAAGTGAATTGGCACCAGACCTTCCCAGTTACCATAGCCTTGAATGGCAACTGGATGTTCAACTGAACTGAATCAATCATTACTCATGGTTAATAGAAATTAAAAAACAGCGATTAAAATAAGGGTGATTGAAGATGGCGGTCAAGACAGTCCTGCAGCCCATCCCCACAGGACACCAGGTGAGAGGGAGGGAGCTCTGGATCTTTCCCCATGTGAATTATTGGAATGGATGGACAGCTGAAGAAGTGCAGCAAATTGGTAGATCATTGTGTTTGAGGTGCAGTTCAAAACCGTGGACTCTGATATAGTCTTTTCCCCTGCCCTCGGAGAAGCGGCAGCCAGCCCCTCCCACAGGGAAGACAGCAGTTCGCAACTCGCAAAACCTAATTGATACAACTTCCGTTGAAGCCTGGATTTCAGAGTTTGGCGACCAGAAAAGAGTACTGCTTGGAGCCATAGAGGACTGGGCAGCCCAAGCAAGAGAGACGAGGGGAGGGGACCCTGCCGGGAAACAGACATTTTGAAATCTCCCAAATGGCGAACACCTTTTCCCCAGTAATTGAGTAATTGATCCTACAGTGCCATCCCAGGTGGGGAATCCTGGTGAGGTCTGGCTGTGCAGGGTGCACAGGGATGGGGGTTTGAAAGAGACACTCTGAGCTGTGGAAATCGGCAAACAGGGTTCCCGTGCACTTCAGCAGTGGAAAAAGCAGCAGTTCAAAGTGGCAGCAGCAGCCAGCCAAGGCCGCGGAGCCCCTCCCCCTCAGGAGCTGAAGTTGCCATGGAGAGCAGGCCCGCCCATAGCCGTTTGCAGCTGCCAGTTCGGAGAGAACAGGAGGGCAGAGTGGACAGTTTTATGATCTGCGGACCCTCACACCAAATTGGGAGGTCGGTTGGGAGCACCGTCTGGAGCGGAACACCCAAAGGAGGGCAACTTTTAGAACGCAAACAGGCTGAGAAACTTCAAAAATGGCGACCGGCCTGCTAGAGAGGCTTCCATAGTAACAAAGTAAACTCTGAATCACACATAAGCCTGGGAACCACTCACAGAGCCATCTGGTGTCTGCAAAGTATATTGCATCAAAAATTTATTCCACTAAAGTTGACTTCTACCGCTTACATAAAGACATGTATTTATATATATATATAAGAATAATATTTCTGAGGTTGGTGTTTTTTTAATATCCTTTTCTCAGAGGAGTCATTGATAAATAATTTTTTATTTTACTTTCTTTCCATAGGTTATTTTTAATATCCTCTATTTTCAATTGTATTTTTCTTTTTCCTTTCTTCTGTCTTGTAACCCTTTTACAAACACTATTTTCTTTTTTCTCTCTCCCCTTCCTCTTCTTCCCTTCTTATAGATTCTAAGAGTGCTTACATCATTTTTTAGAGGCTTTTTTCTTTTTTTTCTCTTTTCTCAAGTATTTTACAAGTATCATTTTTATAGTAGATTTTTTTATTTGTTTGTTTCATTCTTTGTTGTGGTTGTTATTTGGTTTTTTGTGTTTGTTCTGTTTTGTCTGTAGGTCTGTGTGTTTCTGACTGTTGGGTGCATCTGTGAGCTTGTGTGCCTCATAGCCCTCTTACTTGTGTATTAGCTCATTTGGTCTCAAAGTGATTGGAGTTGTAAATGTTTTCCTTGCCACCTTGACCCTTCAGTCTTCCCCCTCCCCTGGTCTGGAAGTCTAGAAGTTCATCTCCTCCAGAATTCAGATTGTCTGCATTTCTTAGCTAGGACCGAGCATTGCATAGACAGTGGCTGTACTGCTTTGCTGTTCCGGTGAACCCAGTAACTGTACAGGAAGACATAGAGGGAAAGGGGACTGTCCTGGCCCAAAGATAAAGCATATCTCAGCAGCAGACAGAGGCTAGGGTTCCCACACTGCAGGTGGAGGCTCAGAAGCTGCTGAAGTGCACAAACCTAAGAGGAGGCACCCTCTACCCAACTTCAGCAATAGTAGAGCAATCCTGCTGCAGTCTAACTTTGGACAGTCATCTCCCCATCTCTGTAGCCTTACAGAGGGAGTCATACCTCACTCTATAAGGATTCCAATACTGCAAAACAGCAGCAACAAAGGTGCAGTGGCCAAGGGAGAAATTCTTTTGCTATCTGGATATCCTCAGGTTTGGACCAAGCTCAGGTGGAACTTTCTTCAGTTGCCATTGAGCACCTGAGGCAGACAGATACCAGCCTCCCCTGCTGGATGGTGGTAGACTGTGATAACCTCAAGGAGGAGGCAATGACTTCATTTTGATCCTGCAAGCGCATTTGCCCTTTTGTGTTTTGGGCAGAACAGGGACACAGAGACTGGGTTAACAAAGTGTGCCAGAGAGGCTACCAGAGACTGAGGTGACCAAAATTCGGTGGTGAAAGACTACCAAGGTGAGGTAAGAGGCTCCAATCCCCAGGCTCTAAACCTCCTACTGGACAGGCATTTATGACTCCTTGGAACACTGAAGTTGCTCAAATCTCACTCAAGCTGCCAATATCCCCTAACATCTAGTTGCTGGAGCCCTCCTGAACTTTCCAGCCAGAGTGTGGGGGGCTATTGGGGACAATTGGTCTGGAACTCTTGAACCATACAAATTATCCAAGAACCCTCCAAGGGGGTCCCAGGTTTTTCTGTAGTGGGAAGGTTTGATTGTCCTCTTACAGATATTACTGGTGAGGGAAAGAATGTCCTAGGTGCTTGTATTTCACTGAACCTGAGTCTGCACCCCAGGGTTACTGAAACACTAGGATTCAACAGAAATCAGCTGGATACAAGCAGAGCCACCCATCCCCACTACACTATATAGGCCTCTATAGTCACAGACTGTAGTACTGTACAGGTACTTTGCAAAATTGTAGAGGAAAAGATGCAGTCACCATCCCAGTTCCCAGGTGGACAGCTGGTCAACCACAACCGTAGAAGTTTCCAGTCCAATTTCACTGACCTGCTCATCTAGCTAAAAACTGAGAAACAATCATGGGGAGGAATCAGTGGAAAAACTCTGGCAACATGAATAAACAGAACAGTGCAACTCCCCCAAAAAATAACAAACCTTCCAATCCAGATGACCCCATTGACAAACAGATTGTGGAGATGTCTGAAATTGAATTTAGAATCTGGATTGCCAACAAGATCAACAAAATGGAAACAAAGATGGAGGCAGTGATTGTAGGATTAATTCAGAAGATGTCTCAAGAATTCAACCAATTCAAAGACAAAATGACCAAAGATTTCAACACATTGAGACAAGAAGTTGCAACCCTCAAAGATATGAGAAATACAGTAGAAGCCCTCAGTAACAGAATAGAGCAAGCAGAAGAACGGATTTCTGGCACTTAAGACAGAGACTTCAAACACTCCCAAATGCTCAAAGAGGTAGAAAAATGGAAGGCAAAAACAGATCATTTTCACAGAGAGCTCTGTGACAACTCAAAGAAAACCAATATTCATCTTATAGGGATACCTGAAAGCAGTGAACTGGCTTCACGTGACACAGAGTCCCTTCTTCTTGAGATTATGAAAGAGAATTTTCCAGACATACCCAAAGACTCTGAAATTCAGAGAGCAGACAGTTTCAGAACCCCAGCATGACTCAACCTGAATAAGACATCCCCCAGGCACATTGTAGTTAACTTTACTAAAGTTAACATGAAGGAGAAGATTCTAAAAGCAGCCAGACTCAAGAAATCCATTACATACAAGGGGAAGAATAGTAGAATAACTGCAGATCTCTCTGCTCAAACCTTTCAAGCTAGAAGGGAGTGAGCTCCCACCATTAACCTCCTAAAACAAAATAACTTCCAACCCAGGATCCTCTATCTAGCCAAACTGAGTTTCATTTATGATGGAGAAATTAAATAATTTAACAATATCCATATGTTGAAGAAATTTGCCATAACTAAACCAGCTCTCCAGGATATCCTCAGACCTGTCCTCCATAATGACCAGCGCAATCCTCCACCATAAAAATAAACTCAAGCAAAAATTTTCGACCACATATGAAACTCTACAATGGTGAAAGGACACAAAAAACTCACTCCACATTGGAGTAGCTGATCTTTACTTACAATTAATGTAAATGGTTTAAACTGTCCTCTAAAGAGGCACAGGTTAGCTGACTGGATACAAAAACTTAAACCAGATATATGCTGCATACAAGAATCTCATCTTAGCTTAAAAGATAAATATAGACTCAAGGTGAAGGGATGGTCATCTATATTCCAGGCAAATAGAAAACAGAAAAAAGCAGGCATTGCAATCGTATTCGCAGATACAATAGGCTTTAAACCAACCAAAGTAAAAAAGGATAAAGACGGACATTTTATATTTGTTGAAGGTAATACTCAATATGATGAGATTTCAATTATTAATATTTATGCACCTAACCAGAATGCACCTCAATTTATAAGAGGAACTGTAACAGACATGAGCAACTTGATCTCCTCCACCACTGTAGTAGTCAGGACTTTAACACTCCTCTAACAGTGTTGGACAGATCCTCCGAAAAAAAGAAAGAAATCATAGATTTAAACTTAACCATCCAACATTTGGACTTAACAGACATCTACAGAACATTTCATCCCAACAAAACGGAATACACATTCTTCTCATTAGCCCATAGATCATACTCCAAAATTGATCACATCTTAGGTCATAAGTCTAACCTCAACAAATTTAAAAAAATAGAAATTATCCCTTGCATCTTCTCAGACCATCATGGAATAAATAACAACAAGAATCTGCATACTCAAACAAAAACATGGAAGCTTAACAACCTCATGCTGAAGGATACGTGGGTCATTGATGAGATTAAACAGGAAATTTCCAAATTTTTGGAACAAAATGACAATGAAGACACAAATTATCAGAAGCTATGGGAGACTGCAAAGGCAGTCCTTAGAGGAAAATTTATAGCGCTGCAAGCATTCCACAAGAAAACAGAAAGAGAGGAAGTTAACAACTTAATAGGACATCTTAAACAACTGGAAAAGGAAGAACATTCCAATCCTAAACTCAGCAGAAGAAAAGAGATAACCAAAATTAGAACAGAATTAAATGAAATTGAAAATAAAAGAATTATAGAACAGATCAATAAATCAAAAAGTTGGTTTTTTGAAAAGGTCAATAAAATACATAAACCCTTAGCTAACCTAACCAGGAAAAAAAGAGTAAAATCTCTAATCTCAGCAATCAGAAATGATAAAGACGAAATAACAACAGACCCCTCAGAAATTAAAAAAAATCCTCAATGAATATTACAGGAAACTTTACTCTTAGAAATATGATAATCTGAAGGAAATTGACCAATACTTGGAAGCATGGCACCTTCCAAGACTTAGCCAGAATGAAGTGGAAAAGTTGAACAGGCTGATATCGAGTTCTGAAATAGCATCAGCTGTACAAAAACTCCCTAAAAAGAAAAGCCCGGGACCAGATGGCTTCATGTCAGAATTTTACCAAACCTTTAAAGAAGAACTAGTTCCTATATTACTCAATCTTTTCCAAAATATAGAAAAAGAAGGAATACTACCCACACAGTCTATGAAACAAACATCACCTTAATCCCCAAACCAGGAAAAGACCCAACAAGAAAAGAAAATTATAGACCAATTTCACTAATGAATATTGATGCAAAAATATTTAATAAGATCCTAGCAAACAGAATTCAGCAATTCATCAAACAAATTATACATCATGACCAAGT
>CAUYON010048570.1:0-10214 GCA_963573935.1 Arctocebus calabarensis
TTGAGGCAGGCTTTAATTTTCAAAGCTCTAGAAAATAAGCTTACTCATATGTGGAAGAAATTCCCAATCAAGATATTGTTACCATGGATGGAGCTGGAACATATTCTTCTTAGCAAAGTATCTCAAGAATGGAAGAAAAAGAGACAGGGAGGGGAGGGGAGGGGGGAAGATGGGTCGAGGGAGGGCAATTAGTGGGATCACACCTATGGTGCATCTTAGCAGGGTACTGGTGAAACTTATTAAATGTAGAGTATCAATGTCTTTATATAGTGATCAAGAAAATGCTATGAAGGCTATCTGTAACAGTACGATCAAAATATTTCTGATTGTATATGAAGCACATTCTGCCATACGATTGCACCAATGTACACAATTATGATTTAATAAAATTATTTTTAAAAAAAAGCAAAAATGAAGTCTATCAGGCAGAGTAAACATGGAGGAAAGTTGGAAGATACTGAAACATAAGTGATGCAATCAGCTCTGCATCCTTGCACCAGCTTTCACTAACATGTATCATCTTCATAAAGTCATTTAATCTTCCTGAGGCTTATGTAGAATACAAATAATAATAGAAATTTCCTTATAAAATTTTTTGGGGAGTATATAAGCTGATTCAAGTCCATTGCCTAGCTGGATGCTAATATTTTATCATTATCATTAATAATTTCAAGTTAACTTCTAATATTTTAGGCAATAAGAACTCCTTTCAACACACTAACTTAACATTTTTATATAAATATCCCCATAATTTTGGCTACAATCTTATTTTTGAGATTGTTTAGCCAGAGGCTAATATTATGAACTGTACAATGGCTAACGGTTAAGTGATTCTAGGAGATTGATCACTAAGAACGGGTGCTACACCCTCTTCTCAGCAGCCTTGGGGGAAACTTCTCATTTAGGACACAAGGAAAGTCATGAATAAGACAGTGCGAGATCTCAGTTTTGCAAGTTACTTTTACAGGTACCAGAAAGGGAGGGTGAGCTATAAGGACCCAAATGAATCAGATTGGAAGCTTCTTGGATGATGATTTGGTCTCTTCATGATCTAAAAGACTCATCATGGGTAGGGAGACAATGCATAGTTGTCAAATTTGCCTAGGATGCTCAGGATTTGGGGATGCCATCAGTAAATGTACTTGCTTCTCTGCAGTTGTATATTACGAATTGGAAGGGCCGATCGTACTTCAAAGAACAAGTATATTTTAAGTGAATACTTTGACACATAGTGTTTTATCAAAATCCACACCCAAACTAAGTAAAATGGAGGAGTTTGATTGAGGGTCATCTCTTGGTATTAAGACCGAAAGCTTATGATGCTGAAATTTTAAAATAGGATCCTGAGCCAACTTGATCAGGGCCAGTCCTGATTCAAACTGTCCTCTTTAAAGAGAGAAAAATTGCTCATACATATTTGACTATGTTGATCCTGAGTTTAATTACCACCTATTTGTTTTTTAAGAGTGTGAAATTCACTCTCTCCAGCAGAAGCATACCTTCCCGCGTCTCAGAATGGTATGATACTTTATTTAAGCACATTTGGGTGAATCATATTTGATCGTATTGGATACACATGAATTGAATTTACTTGAAATGCTAGTATTGTAAATTAAGAGGCTGAAGAGCTTAATGATGTATTTCAGATTTCAACAACAACACAAAGCACACCTTTTATACATTGACATAGGTGGGCTCTGTGTTGAATACAAGGACATCCTTTGCCCTGAAATGTGCCCTAGGTCAGGGGTCAGCAAACTTTTTCTACAAAGGACCAGATAGTAAATATTTTGAACTTTGTGGGCCACAGTCTGTGCAGGGAGTTGTTAATTCTGCTACTATGGACACACACACAGAGTCATGGACAATATACAACTGAGTATAGCCATGTTCCAGTAAAATTTTATGCATAAAAACAGGCTATAGGCCAGATTTGACCCATGGGTAGTTGTTCAAACAACTGCTGGAGAAGAGAATCCCTAACAAGAATTGGAAGTACATCTGGGTAGGGCAGACTCTTAACATCAGTCCAGCTCTCCATCGCTGTTGGGCCCCAGGACATCTCAGGGGGACCTAAAAACTGGTCTAAATTAGCCTGGAATGTGTTTTGTACCCTGTTTCTTTCCTTTTACTCTTTATTGCTGTTTTTATTGTATAGGAAATAAAAGTCCAGAAAAATCTGAAAGTACAGTTGAACCTAAAGATGAAAATTGAACATTCTGATCCTACTCTTCAGAAAAATTCTTTTATTTAATGTCACTTCAAAAATTTTACTACATAGAGATATTTATAAATACATGGAGATATTTATAAATACATAATTTTATTTATGTGCATTTATATATGTATTCATAAACACATAATTTTATTTACATGTGTTTATACATGAATACACATACAAATAAGAAAACTCACTTAATAATACCAAACTCATATTAATGTGCTTCCTCAACCGAACTCTTACTTGACCAGTTATGTGGCAGCAGGTTTTTCTAGATATTCTAGTCTTGTCAAATATAAATAAAAAAGTATCATCTTTAATGTTACAGTGGAATACAGAATATTATTCTGTCTTGTGATCTCAAGTCAATATTCTGTCTTGTGATCTCGGATTCCTATTTTAATGGGAAGAATATTAGAGTCTTTTGCAGTACGCTCTATTTTGGGGCCATATTCAAGTGCACAAGTTTTTTTTTTTTGAGACAGAGTCTCACTACATCACCCTCAATAGAGTGCTCTGGCATCACAAGCTCACAGCAACCTCAAACTCTTGTGCCTAAGTGATTTTTTTGCCTCAGCCTCCCAGTAGCTGGAACTATAGGCATCCAGCCATAACGCCTGGCTGTTTTTTGTTATTGTTGTCATTATTGTTTAGCAGGCCCTGGCCGGGTTCGAACCCACCAGCCTGGTGCATGTGGTCAGTGCCCTCAACACTTAGCTGCAGGCTCCAAGCCTACTTTTTCTTTAAAAACATGTATTTTCCTTCTACCAAATCATTTCTCTGTGTTAGAGTTTTACTTGAAAAACAATCTAACTTCAGTTGCTAATTCTCTTTCAAAATATTGAGTAAGTGCAAGGATTTTAATGGCTATTTGGTGAAAATTTAAATACTGGCTTTAATTTTTTTTTTAAATCTTTGTTGGGGGAGATGAGGGTCCAATTTTAGAAATTGCTCTATGAAGACTTTTTAAATCTACTTCCAGGATCTAAATACAGAGCGTGCCTTTAATGCTATCTGTTTAAAAATTAAGGAATTGGAGATGTGTCAGCTAGGAGGGTATGGGCAAGAAGGAGCCTCCAGCGGCCTCTTTCATTTAATCACAGTCAGATTTCCTTCTAGGGGTTCCAAATTAGCAGTGGGGCAACTTTTATTTTTTATTCTCCAGTTTGAACAAGCAGGTGTTTCTTTCATGAGCCCCATATGTTTCTTCACAAGCTGTTTCCAAAGCACCTACAGTATAGCCTACGGCAACAGGGCACACAGCCAACTTCCTTACAAGACTTTCTCTTTCATCCCAAGGAGAATATGTGAAAAGTGAATGTAAGTGTGTATGTGAGTGAGTTTGTGTTCAGGTGTATACGTATGTGTGCACATGCACAAACAGAACAAGAGAACAGCAGCCTCTTCTCTGGGCTGGTGGAGCACCTGCTCATGATGCCAGAAAACCCCAGTGAAGATGAGCTGTCAATGACGCCCGAGGGCCAAACTGACCCCACGCCAAACTCCCACTTGCGGGCATATTTCCCAGCAGGCTGTGACATGGCTATGGCAGACCCCGAGAGCAGCTGTCTCTGCCTGGAAACAGGCAGCAGCCTTTCCAGGTGGATTTCTCAAATTAAAAATAATAGTCATTCTGGAGAAAGAAGAACACCTTCCAAAGTTGACCATTCCTTGTTCAACTGGGATCGCCCAGGAGAAACCCAAAAGGATAGGGCTGCGTCAAGGGAGAGAAGTGTGTGGAGGTGAAAAAGTAGAGAGGCGTCTGCAATGACCTCAGATGCACTTGGCCAAGATGTGCACTAGAAATGATTTTCTGTGTAAGCTTCGTGAGCATCGGCAAAGAATGGTCTGCTCAGAGAGAAGCAAACAAGTTCAGGAAAGGGAAAAGCCTGCCCTTCAGAACCAAGGACTGCTCTGCCACTTTTTACAGGGACAGTACAAGATCTAGAGCAAAAGGGCATGTGTGGTCTGCACTCCTACAAGCTTAAAAACAAACCTGCATCTCTACTCATCCTATACTTACCTTTCTTTCTGTGTTGGCAGGGAAGTAAAACATATGAGCTCTTTAATTCTTTCTTTTTCAGAAACATGAGAATACGTTACCATTGAAACGGGCTGCTCCAAAAATTCTTAAAACTTGACAGTTTATGAATTGAAGCACTCCAAAAAATATGGAAATTATAACAACTTCTAAGAGTGAAATTAGTGGCAGTGTTCTGCCTGGAGATGATTAAAAACAAAAAACACTATTTCAAAAATAAATAAGATGAGCAGGATGAACTATAACTACCCAAAAATTATTTTGCATCTTGTCTTCTTTCTTTCCCGGGACAAAGCATTCCAGTGATTTGCTGCCCCATGTGTGGCTGTGGATTAGCAGCATCTCCTAATTAATTGTAAACTGTAAATTTCTGTTAGCAGCATTTCCTTGGAGCTTGTTAGAATTGCAGAATTTCTAGCTCCACCCCAGACCTACTGAATCAGAATCTACATTTAACAAGATCCTCAAGTGATTTGCATACACATTAAAATTTGAGAAACTGTTCTGGTTCCATTAGCAAAACTTAATTTCTGTTACACCTCTTATTTGTTTCAGGCAGCATTGATTGTAATATTTATCCAGGTGGCTGGGTTATGAAACTATCTGTCACCATCACGAACTACATGGGGATTCTGAAGGAAAACTGAAAAAACTTCCCCAGGGTTTTGGCTGAGATTGACAACCCTGGAAGAATTCAATTTATAGGAATGATAAAAGCAAAGTAATATCTATTCACACATTTTGAGCCAGCCTAGTTTAAATTTGCTTTAATCACATAGGACCTGCTGTATCACTCTAGGACTGTTATTCCAAGGAAATGATGACATCATGAGGCATACCATTAATGGTATTGATTAGCTGTCCCAGCGTCAGCTCAGAATGATATTCAGTGCCAATTAAGTTGAAACCATATGTCTTGGATAAGATTGTATTAGCTAATCTTAAAGTTAGTCTATTAGACTATTTCAAGATTACTTGATCTATTAAATAAAACTGATAAATTTGGAGCTGGAACATATTCTTCTTAGCGAAGTATCTCAAGAATGGAAGAAAAAGTATCCACTGTACTCAGCCCTAATATGAAACCAAGTTATAGCTTTCAGATGAAAGCTATACCCCAATTACAGCCCAAGAATATGGGGAAAAGGGAGAGGGAGGGGAGAGGAGGGTGGAGGATGGGTGGAGGGAGGGTAATTGGTGGGACCACACCTACGGTGCATCTTACAAGGGTACGTGAAATTTACTAGGTGTAGAATATAAATGTCTTAACACAGTAACTAAGAAAATGCCGTGAAGGCTATGTTAACCAGTTTGATAAAAATATTTCAAATTGTATATAAAACCAGCACATTGTACCCCACTATTGCATTAATGTACACAGCTATGATTTAATTAAAAAAAGTATATAAGAAATAAAATTTAAATAAATTAGATCAATTCATGCAAAAAAAAAAGAACCTGATAAATTTAGTCTACAAGATACAATTGAAAAGGGTATAGTAATCTTCCTTGATTGCAACACTCTCTTCAAACAGTGGTGAGCAGTGACTCGTACTTCAGCTTTATGATTAAGTGGAGATTCTGGGCACTAACACAGCACCCCGTGAGCCCGAGGCACAGAGGATACGGTGGTAGATGGGAGACGGGCTTTCCGCCTCTGCAATCTGAGACTGCATCCTGCTATTGATCCACTTTCTCGACTTCACCTCACACCAGTGGAAATCCCACAGGAGGAACAATGACAGGATATCTCTGGAAAAGTTACAAGTCAAGCCTCTGGAGAGAACCAGTCATAACACAATGTTCATGATCTCATGAAATCTTTACATACTACTCACTAAATAACAGTATTTCCAAAATAGCTGAGGAAATTCCTTACTTATCAAATTCAATAGGCTTTTTTACTTTAAAAGAAAAAAGTTCTGAAATCTAGGTGTTCTTTTTTTTATTAACTCATAGCTGTGTACATTCATGCAATCATGGGGTACAATGTGCTGGTTTTATATACAATTTGAAATATTATCATCCAACTGGTTAACATAGCCTTCATGGCATTTTCTTTAGTTATTGTGTTCAGACATTTACATTTTACATTTAGTAAGTTTCACCTGTACCCTTCTAAGATGCACCGTAAGTTCGAGGTGTTCTTAAGAAAAAATGTATTCAACTAATGTAATGGCTCTCAAACTTTAGCATGCATAAGCATTGCCTGCAAGGCCGGTTGGATCATGAGATGTCTGGGTCTCACCCAGATTCAGCAGGTCTGAAGCAGGGCCCAGGATTTGTAACTTCCCAATGATGGTGATGACGCTGCAGGTCCAGAGACCACACTTTTTTTTTTGAGACAGAGTCTCACTTTGTCACCCTCAGTAGAGTGCTGTGTTATCACAGCTCACAGTAACCTCCAGCTCTTGAGTTTAAGAGATTCTCTTGCCTCAGCCGCCTGAGTAGCTGGGACTACAGGTGCCCACCACAACACTCGGCTATTTTTTTGTTGCAGTTTGTCCAGGGCCAGGTTTGAACCCACCACCTTCAGTATATGGGGCCGGTGCCCTACTCACTGAGCCACAGGCGCTACCCAGAAACCATGCTATATCTTTACTAAACAAAGATATAGTCCTCACTACATTCTTTGCTAATTTTATGTTTCAGGGTGTCCAACCCTTTTTCTTTTCTGCTGCACATTGGAAGAAGAGTTGTCTTGGGACACACGTTAAATACACATTGTTAAGCATATAAAAAAAAGGTTCGTGCACACTTTTCATGATATCTGACACCACAGATATGCAAAACAGTCCTCAAAATAATCTGCCTGAACTTCCAGGCAGCAGATTGGACATCTCTGACTGCGGGCCCAGGCTAATGCTAGTTGCTGAAGAAGCAAAATTGAAAAAGTCATCCTTGGTTTCAAAGAGGTCATAATAAAACAGGATCACACTGTCCCATGGAGAAGTACAGACTTGCCTTAGTCTTTAAATTAGAGGTAGATGCTGCTCCCACCCAGGCCTGGCTACCAGAGAAATAACTGCTGTTCCCCATCCCTCCGTCCTCTGGAGGTCTCTGAACAGTACGAGGAGGGGACAAGCTTCCTTCCAGTCTCAATTCCTTCCCTGCCCAGTAGACGACATTCAACATTACTAGGTTCTCAGCCGCCACTCCAGCATGGACTTCCATTCTTGTGCTGCTCTCTGAGTCTCGTTTGCTCTCTGCTGTCACAAGATCCATGGCCTGGGGGGCTGTTCTCCAGTGAGCTGAAGCTTGAGTCAGTCCCATGCACCCAGTTCAGACCCAGGTTTCCACTGTGATTCTTTCTCTTCTGATTTGCTCTCATAAGTCCCTGCCTCACAGACTGAACCCCTGTCTCAAACATCCAACAAGTGGCCGTGGTCCTGCTGACTGTGAAATCTCTCCCACCCCCTGCCCCCTAACCCTTTTCTCTCCCAGTGTCCACCTTCATGATGGGCACCTCCCTATGTGCTCAAGGATATCCCAGCATTGACCACTATCCCCCCCCTTGAATGATGTGCCAGTGGCCTTTTGGCAAAGCTTTCCCCACCCACTGCTCCTCGCCTACAGTCCTTGGCATTGGTCATCTGGTGGCCATGTCTGGCTGCTTCTGCTGTTTCTATCTGTCCGTGATGTCACGAGTCTGTTAGGTCACCATTACATAACAGGTCACAGAAATTCTTCGGAGCTTCAAGCGATAACATTCCTTCACACAGCTCTTCATTGCATTAACTTTCCATCCTCTAAAGCAGAAATTTCCAGAAATAAATGTGTGTGGTATCCCCGATAGGTGTTCACATAGTGTGTAATACTATCCTTATTTTAACATTGGCCTCACTTATTATAATTCTTTTTTTGTCCCCCTGCCTAGGAGGTGGCAGTAGACTAAAAACACCACAATGCAAAATTTACCTCATACAGACATATATACATAAAGTCAGTCCCAAGTAATTGATCAACTACTAGATTCCAAGCACTATATGTATGTAATGGGAATAGTATGAATCGCGTTCTTTTTTTTTTTTTTTTTTAAGATGAGAATTCAAAGTCCCTTCCATTTCTACTCTGTTTAACACTCCTACAGATGTTCTGGACATCATTATCTGGCTGGAGGAGAAGGGGGTTAAGAGGGCTTACTGACAGTCAATCGCCTATTCTAGACCAAGTGGTAACACATTTTTCTTACATTCATTGATTATAACAATGTGATTACTTTTACTGCTTTGATAAAAACTGTTCACAAAGTCCACATAAGAGGAGCTCGAAAGACACGTCCTAGTTGCATTCTTACAGCATGAAGGGTTGCACAATCCTTGGCAGGCGGCAAAGTGTCTCTTCCAGGGTCCAGCCCTCAAAAACCCATGCACGCTTTTCATACAAGGCACACTTACCTCAAGAGAGACAAAGCAAAATTAGTGTGGTGACTGTAGCTAACTTAAAGTCCAGGATTTGTAAATGTTAAGTTTGGTTTCCATCAAGAGTGTTTGTGTGGCTGGGTACAGGGGCTCACACTTGTAATTCTAACAACTCTGGGAGGCCAAGGTGGATGGATTGCTTGAGTTCAGGAGTTCAAGACCAGTCTAAGCAAGAGAAAGTCCCACCTCTACTAAATATAGAAAAAAAAAAATATCTGGGGATTATGGCTGGCACCTGTAGTCCCAGTTACTTGGGAGGCTAAGGCAAGAGAACTGTTGAGCCCAAGAGTTTGAAGCTGCTGTGAGCTATGACACCACAGCACTCTACCCATGAGTTTAAGGTTGCTGTGAGCTATGACACCAAAGCCCTCTACCCAAGGCACAGAGTAAGACGCTATCTCAAAAAAAAAAAAAGTGTATGTTCCTTCATTTAGTCTGGCAACTTATGAATGAAAAAAATCTCCATTATGAAGAGATGAAAAAGACATTTAGGTGGTATAGTTTGCTTAGTTCACAGTGGCAGAATCAAATCCATACTCTGGCCACCCTCATTCCAGAACCCACATTCTTTCCACTGTGCCACACCACCTCTTGCCAGGGTGCCAGTGTTAATGTGAGCAACTGCTCGGAAGTTGACTTCCCACTGGCGATAAACCATTTTATACTCAGCGAATTTTTATAACTGTGTCACCTCTTTCCAGAAAAGAAGGACTAAGTTAAATGAAAAATTTCCCTGAGGCCATACATATAAGCTAAAACTGGTAAAAGGAAGAGCAAGAGAGCTCAGAGCAGGGTATAGGCACCCTAGGAAGACACCTCTCTAAGCCAATCCATTTCTGTACGTGAAGAGAAACTATCTATCTGGCATCCCCCAGCTCAACCCTACAACAAAATGCCCTTTGGCAAAATGCCCAGACACCAGGCGAGAAAGGCTAAATTGGCCTGGAAGATAACTTGGTTAATCATGACTAACTAATTGAGAATTACAGCCATTTATTCTACAGAAAAAAGTTGCTGCCAAACAGAGAGAGTCATTGAGAGCTTTCATTTTAGTACTGTGCTTAATCTTCTGATGTGTTTTGCTCTTATTTAATTTTTTTTTTATTGAATCATAGCTGTGTACATTAGTTCAATCATGGGGTACAGTGTGTGGGCTTCGCATGCAATCTGAGATATTTTTATCAACCTGATTGACATACCATTCATGAGATTTTCTCGTTTACTATGTGAAAACATTTTTGATCCATATTTAGAAGTTTTCTCCTGACCCTTCGAATATGTACCACACATGTGATCTCACCCTTTGTCCCATCTCCCCCCACTCTCTCCCTCCCCTTCCTTCCCTCTCCCCTTTCCCCGTCTTCCTGTGCAATAAATGGGTTGTAGCCTTCACTTGAATGATAAAGAATTTGTCTCATATTAGGGGTGTATACATTGGATACTTTTTCTTCCATTCTAGAGATACTTTGCTAAGGAGAACAGGATTTTTTTTTCTTCTGGGTAGATGCCTAGTAATGGGATTGCAGGATCA
>CAUYON010048571.1:0-56202 GCA_963573935.1 Arctocebus calabarensis
CTTTTCTAATTAGAACACTGAAGAGTATAGGCATATGTGGCACATTTCTGAAACTGATCGAAGCTATCTATGGCAAACCCACAGCTAATATTTTACTGAATGGAGTAAAACTGAAAACTTTTCCTCTTAGAACTGGAACCACACAAGGTTGTCTTCTGTCACTATTACTATTCAACATAGTGCTGGAAGTGCTAGCCAATACAATTAGGCAAGACAAGGAAATAAAGGGCATCCAAATGGGAGCAGAGGAGGTCAAACTCTCCCTCTTTGCTGATGACATGATCTTATACTTAGGGAACCCCAAAGACTCAACCACAAGACTCCTGGAAGTCATCAGAAAATACAGTAATGTCTCAGGATATAAAATCAATATCCACAAGTTAGTAGCCTTTGTTTACAGCAATTACAGTCAAGATGAGAGGCTAATTAAGGACACAACTCCCTTCATCATAGTTCCAAAGAAAATGAAATACCTAGGTATATACCTAACAAAGGAGGTGAAGAAATATAAAGAAAATTATGAAATCCTAAGAAAGGAAACAGAGGATATTAACAAATAGAAAAACATTCCATGCTTATGACTGGGAAGAATCACATTGTTAAAATGTCTATACTTCCCAAAGCAATCTACCTATTTAATGCCATCCCTATTAAGATATCAACATCGTACTTTCAAGATTTGGAAAAAATGATTCTGTGTTTTATATGGAACCAGAAAAAACCCCACATAGCTAAAGCAGTTCTTAGTAATAAAAACAAGGCGGGGGGCATCACCATACCAGTCTTTAGGCTGTACTACAAAGCCATAGTGGTCAAGACAGCATGGTACTGGCACAAAAATAGAGACATAGATATTTGAAATCGAATAGAAAACCAGGAGGTGAAACTAAAACCAATCAAGAACATACCTTGGGGGAAAGACTCCCTATTCAATAAATGGTGCTGGGAGAATTGGATATCCACATGTAAAAGACTGAAATTGAACCCTCACCTTTCTTCACTCACAAAAATTGATTCACGTTGGCTAAAGGACCTAAATTGAAGGCATGACACAATAAAAATCCTGAAAGAAAGCATAGGAAAAACACTGGAAGGTATCGGCCTGCGGAAAGACTTCATCAAGAAGACTGCTATGGCAATTGCAACAACAACAAAAATAAACAAATGGGACTTAATTAAACTCAAAAGCTTCTGTACAGCTAAGGAGATAACAACCGAAGCAAATAGACAACCTACACAATGGGAAAGGATATTTGCATATTTTGAATCAGACAAAAGCTTGATAACTAGGATCTATAGAGAACTCAAATTAATCCACATGAAAAAAGCCAACAATCCCATATATCGATAGGTAAGAGACATGAATAGAACCTTCTCTAAAGATGATAGATGAATGGCTAACAAACATATGAAAAAATGCTCATCATCCCTAATTATTAGAGAAATGGAAATCAAAACCACCCTGAGATACCATCTAACTCCAGTGAGAATGGCCCACATCACAAAATCTCAAAAGTGCAGATGCTGACGTGGATGTGGAGAAAAGGGAACACTTTTACACTGCCGGTGGGACTGCAAACTGATACAACCTTTTTGGAAGGAAGTATGGAGAACTCTCAAAGAACTCAAGCTAGATCTCCCGTTTGATCCTGCAATCCCATTACTAGGCATCTACCCAGAAGGAAAAAAATCCTTTCATCATAAGGACACTTCCACTAGACTGTTCATTACAGCTCAATTTACAATCACCAAAATGTGGAAACAGCCTAAATGCCCACCAACCCAGGAATGGATTAACAAACTATGGTATGGCTCGGTGCCTGTGGCTGAACGGGCTAAGGTGCCAGCCATGTACACCTGAGCTGGCGGGTTCGAATCCATCCCAGACCCGCCAAACAACAATGATGGCTGCAACCAAATAAAGGGCGGGCGCCTGTAGTCCCAGCTACTTGGGAGGCCAAGGCAAGAGACTCGCTTGAGCCCAGGAATTGGAGGTTGCTGTGAGCGGTGATGTCACAGCACTCTATCCAGGGTGACAGCTTGAGGCTCTGTCTCAAAAAAGAAAAAAAACAACTAGGGTATATGTACCCTATGGAATACTATTCAGCCATTAAAAAAATGGAAACTTTACAGCCTTTGTATTAACCTGGATGGAAGTGGAACACATTATTCTTAGTAAAGCATGTCAAGAATAGAGAAGGATGAATCCCATGTACTCTATTTTGATATGAGGACAATTAATGACACCGTGGGGGTGAGGGAAGGGGAGAGCAGAGAGAGAAAGAATGGGGGGGGATGGAAGAGCAGAGAGAGGGAAGGAGCGAGGAGGGTGGGGTCTTGATGTGTGCCACACCTTTTGGGGGCAAAACATGATTATAAGAGGGACTTTACCCAAAAAATGCAATCAGTGTAACCTGGTTTCTTGTACCCTCAATGAATCCCCAACAATAAAAAGAAAACTGATGGCTCCAGAAATCTATGTGTATTAATAGGAAGATGCACATGTGATATTTAGAGGATCTCATGACACCAAATAGTGATTAAATAGTTATTCTCCAGACATGATCAGTTTGTAAATCCCTCAGCCCACAGCTATGACAATAGTGATTCTGGGTTGTCGTAACTGGGAGGGTGGTGTTACTGGCAACCAGTAATTAGAGACAAGGCCTGCTGCTGAATATCCTCCCATACCCAGGACAGTTTCCTACCACAATGAATTATCTGGTTAAAATAGTGCTGTGGCCAAGAAACACTGTAGAAGAAATGACAGGCATGCCAAAAAATGTATACACATTTTAAGAGATGTTATCTATGTATTACTTTTCAAAGTTGAATTCAATTAAAGTAGCTATGTGTAGTATGATATTCACTCAAAAGCACTAATCAAATGAATGCAAGACTCACCAATTCAACAGGGATGAACAGGATAGTTTTTTCTCTTAAAGTGTATGTGCATTTTTTTGTGTATGCATCATACCTTGAAAAGATTATTAATTAGAATCAGAGGAAGAGAAGTCTAGTTTAAGTGCAATATGATGAGAATGCTTACATATATAATGATGAAGGTATCACTGTTAGGGGTGAGGGACCAGGTTTCAGATTCCTGTGTTCCTGGGTTTTTGGTTCCAAGTACTGAGGAATGATCACTGGTACTGAGTTGACAGAGTAATTGAGCAGAGCAAGCAGGTGCAAGCTGGCAAAGTGCCAAAGTTTAAACAAGAGCTTTTCCTGGCTGGCTCGCCAAAATGTTAAGGCAGTGCGGTGATGGTTCAAGGTAGTTGCCAAAATAACTGACAAGGCCAAGAGCAAGGAGAATTTTAGCAAGAAAGGAAAAGTTTATTTTAACAAACTGGATAGCAGGCCGGATCTGGTCCTAAAGACCACAGGCATCATGGAGAGTACAGTGCTGGATTTTACACACAACTTTTGAGAGTTATCAGCTGTATCTTAGAAGTTTCCCAGGGTCTTAATCAATTCTGTTCCCATAACATGTTCCTATAACAACTTGTATCTATCTGTCCACATCAGAAAGTCCAGGGACGTTAATCAGTTTCCCCGAGACAACCAGCTGCCAAAACAACCCACCTGCAAGGCTTCAATTAGCAGTAAGTCCCATTCCCCTGATAGCCTAGGCCAGACGGACCCAAGCCAGTCCATAATAGCCTAACTGCATCCACCCTCCACCTTGCTCATGTCTAACTAACAGCCTAAAATCACTACCTGCTCTGCCTGATGCACAGAGCTATTGTGTAAACCAGAAAAGACTATATTTGTAAAAGTATCTTATAAACCAAATAATGGATCCAAATGAATTTCACCACAGTATGAATCCTTTGGGATTATCAACATCAAGTTAGAAATCTGGTAATATAATCTCTGTGTATAGTTTTTAGATAGAAAATGCAGTCATTTCTCATGTTTACTGAAAAGAAACCATGACAAAATGAGCTAGAATTAAAGACTCAGAAATTTGAGTTAACAATTTTAATATTTAGATAGATATGATAGCCCAAACCTAGAATTAGATATTAATGATTACTGTGGAATATCCAATTATAATTATTATTGTCAAATGCCAGTGCCTAAAAGATGTCTAAAATAACAAAGAGCATGACTTGTGGAAAAAGATCAAAGTGACCTAAATGACCTCTGTAAGCTTCTTCTGTACCTAAGACCTCCACTCAAGACTTCATATCCTCATATTAGCTGTCAATGGGCTTTGGCAGATTGTCTTGTAGGATTCCAGACATTGCCACATTAGGGAGCTCTTTAATCTATCATATCCTTTTGGTCTCTTCATGCCTCTTTTCAGGCGGTCAATTCCATTCTCAAATAATTTGCCAGAGGGAAAAAAGAGCTTTCTTTTTGTTATTATTTCTTTCTCACAAATCTTGATGCAGTAATGCTATTTAAAAATACATTTGGAAGGAAACTCAAAACCTGTTTTCTTGCATCTCCCCCTTCTTGCTCCATAAAATTCCTACTCCACTCTGAGCCATGACTAACACGTACAGTATGCTTGCCATGAAAATTGTTTTTCCCCCCAAATGTCTAAACTCCACATTTTCACTCTTATGTCTCTCAGCTTTGATTAAGACATATGTTTGAAAGTAAGAATCATTTTCATCTCTGTCACAGGTCCCTTCTTTTGTCACTGAAGGACTTGATAGGAAGATCTAACCTCAGTACGTTACAGCACAGAGACCCTCAAATAGCTAATGCCACTAAAGGGAAAACACACAGGGTGAGAAGGGTGAGAACTAACTTCAAACATAATTACCCACTGTGTGATTGTGTATATCTCAAAAGAACATTTGGCTCTTTTTCAAAGCATAAAAGTAAATTACATTAGGGAAATGTTAAAAATAAAATAGCTTATGCACAATTGACCACAGTTGGAGAATTTCTGGATGCACAGAATTAAGAGAAATTTTATTAGTTTTATATCAATCATCTTTGATTTGCTCCTTTGAAACTGGTCTTCTGTCATCCCGATTATAATTTTCCTAGATGTTAGCCAATCCAATGTTAAAAGTTCACTCTCTCACCTCTTTATCAATTATTTCCTATTTTGTGCTATTTTATTTTCCCGTCCCTCCCCCTAATGGAAGCCAATTAGAATAATGAGGGCAAAAGGTTATATATACATCTGGTCCCTGCGTTTAACATCCTGGTTTATCTTTTATGCCTTGTTGAGAACAATGGTGAAAGGTGGGCAGGGATACCCTCGTGTATATATTTTTGATCCAGAAAAAAAAAAGACATTCTACATTTTTCACATATGTGACATCTGAAGTAACTCAGACATGGCAACATTGAGGAAATCATTGCTTTGTAGTTTCATGTTTAATTATCAGAGCCAGGAAAGAAGGAGGTGAAGAAAGAAGGCAGGACTTGCACCGGCTGATGCTCTTTGAGGGACTGGGCTAGAGCAGGCATGGCTTTCATTATATTTAAGTGAATTAGCCTGTTTCCTTTAAACAGGAGAGATTAACAAGCCACCAAGGGCCTGCTGTGGGATTCTGACACTTTTAGTGGCTTGTGACATATGATTTGTGAATATCAATTCACCTTCAAAAGCAAAAAGCAAATTTACCATTAGCATGAGGTATGCCAAAAGCTGAGTCTAGGTTAGTTTAGTTGGAAATTCATTAGAAAAGTCATTTGCTAAGATAAGAAAATAAATATTTAATTTGATATTGTGACTACATAACTTCTAAGTTATCCTCTAGACTTAGAAATGGCTATGTGTAGATGTGGTTTATATGAATGAATTTAATGAAAGAGAATACTTCAAGAATATAGGTTAAATAAAAGGGAAAATATCAGCAATCTTAAGTAAACTTATCTTAAAATTGTGCTTTCTTAGTAAAACAGTGTCTTCAGGCAATTTTACATCAAGACAAATATTCCTCAAACTGTAAGAAAACAAAATAAATATGTCTTCTCATATGTAAGTTAGAGACAATTGATATTAAATAAATGGCAGAAAGTACTGATAGAAAAGCTGAAAGTTCTGATAGAAAAATGAATTCATGGTACAAAAGTATTTTAAAAACATTTCCATTTACCATCCTCTGAAAAGTTTACTGCAGGTAAATGAGTACTACTGATCAAGAACAAGACTTTTGAAGCTACAGGTGAAAATTTATGAATTATAGTAGGCAAGAGAAGATATTTTTTCATCTTTATATAATAATGTTGAATCAAGAAAGCACAGAATACATAAGTTTTCTTTAGTTATAAAGTTTAATTTGTGGGTGTGCCACGGTGCCCACTTTGGCTCTGTTGACTGAAGGATTTCAAATTAGACTAGTTGTATCTTCTTGAAAGACACACTAGCCCAGTGATTGAGCACCCGGGAACTGAAGCCAACTCCCTGGATTCAAATCCTTGTCCCGCAACTTATTAACTCTAACACTGCAGGGAAGTTAGTCTCTTAGCAACGTCAAATTTCCCCATGGGTAAAAGGGGATGAACTAGTATTCACATGTTGGGATTATTTTGATCATTAAATGAGTACGTACATAAAGTACCTAGGATTAACTACATATTCAATGCTGTTCACTATTATTATTTTGTCCTGGTCTAAAAACAGAGCTGAAGCAATATCAACACCAGAAACTAGGTATGAGTAGTTGAGTCTATTCACCTAGTGAGCATCAGTGCTACCTAATAAAATCCTGATACACCGTTTTTTCTTTTTTTTAAAATCTACCTGTTTATCAAAAGGATTCTCCTGGTGTACAAAAAAATAATTAAAAAAAAACACAATGTGAAGAACTTATATGTTGAGGAAAACTAAACTATCTCAAAACATTTTCCATGATCAACCTCAGGAAATGAGGATTTTCTATATAATCAAGCTTAGCGATTGTAGGGGTATTTCTGAATTCTTCATTTATTTTTAATTTAAGAAAAAGACAAATTTAATAATCCAACTCATTCCAAGTTTTAATTTTTCCCTTTCTAGTTCCAGGCTCTATTTCATCATGAAATGTCATTATTACTAGTTTAAAAGATTGTTAATTTAATTAGAGTGCCATTCACTGATTAAGGATGTGAGAAGGCAATGTGGTATAAGACAGAGATGGCATGTGTTTATTTTATAATCATCATCACCGAAAAGGGAAAATATATAACTGACAACTGATGGATGACATTTTTGAGGTCAATAATATTGGCAGTATGCAATTCAGATTCTTTAATAGTGGAAATAATTTGATGCCTTCTTTGGAGCACAATACATTAGGGCAAAATGCCTTTGGCCAAGTGCCTCATGAGACGTAGGACAGCAAGACATAATGACTGATTTCAATCCCTGTGACATCTTTGGGATTGTGAAAACTCAACCACGCTGGTTAGGTTGGCGGGTATAGTAGCAATCACAGCCTAATAAATTATGGCAAATGTAAGTGGTTACATACTGCTAAGCTCAGTTGAACCTCTTCTGGTTAAGCTTATTAAATGACTTTGAAACCTCCAGTACAAACAAAAAAATATTTTAAAAAGTGAATAGAGAAAAGGGCAGTGCCTGTGTCTCAGTGGGGAGGGTGCCAGCCCCATATACTGAGAGCTGTAGGTTCGAACCTGGTCCTGGCCAAAAATTGGAATTAAAAAAAAAAAATGAATGCATCAGAGGGTTTGTTACATGTTGTGAATTCTTTATCAACATCTTTAGATTCATATTCCCCATGACTTTGCAGAAAATAATCCATGATTTACACGGGACATAAATCTGACATTAAATATGTTTTTGTTTGTTTGCAGTTTTTGGCCAGGGCTGGGTTTGAACCCACCACCTCTAGCACATGGGGCCGGTGCCCTACTCCTTTGAGCCACAGGCACCACTCTTACATATCTTTTTGTAGGTATAAAGAGATGTCGTTTATATCAGAAGTGAGGCTGTTACTTGCATATTCAATGAAATATGGACAGTCACAGCAGTTCCAGTCATCTGAGCAAAGGGTCATATACCAAAATGGAAACTTAAATAATTTCCACAGCTGAAAAAGAATTTCTCAAAACACAGGACATTTTTGCAATAAAGCATGGATGTTAAAGAACTGCTTGAGTTTTGAAGATGGTTCCCAAGAAACTATAGAATCTCATCAATTTTCCTTGTTCACGTTTCCAGCTTTGGAATGTTGCAAATTCAAGTGATCGTTTGAGGGCTAGGTTCCTGGCAACACTCTCGAGGTTAGAGGCACGTATGCATAAATTTCTGTGGCTTAGAAAAGAAGCAGAGAGGATCCCTGGATCTCTGAAAATTTATTTTCCCAACTGTCATTTGGTGTAACATCCCTAGCTCTTCCTCATAAATAGCAGGGACACTTTGACATGGTGAAAAAGCAGCCTGCCTGCCAGAGTATCAGGTCTTGTCCTCCATCCCTTCCGCTGTAGCACACATGCCCTCTGACATTTACAGTAGTGAGATGAAAATGAACCTAATCTCAGATCTGTCAGAAAATCCCTTCCCCAAACCATACGTGTTTAAACTTAAGCATATGTTTGGGCCTATTTTAAAAACTGCCTCCTTTTTACAGAAGATACTGATACTTTCTCCTTTTCTAGAATATGTGCAAAAAAATAGAAAATGTACAAAGGTGAATATATGCATGAAATTCATTCTGTCAAGTTTTTCAGATTATCTCAAGCTTAAAACACCTTTGACCTTTCCTCCTATCACCTACACACTTAAGTTGTTGTCACTCTCAATTTTGTTGTTTTTTAGAGTTTTGTAGGTATTAAGAATCACTCAGAGATGTTGTTAAAGTTCAAGGTTTTGTGCATGAACATGGTATTTGTCTAGCTGTTCTCTTTTCTCCAACTTTGTGCAGTATTTCTGGAAGGAGACTTTTATAATTTGCATGTTGAGCAAGCTCATTCTAATCATGGGATCCACAATCCCAGTTTAAGAAAAATTGATTATTTCCAACCTGGTCTTTGTCCCCTTCTGCTCCAAGCTTTCCTTCTAAATCATTATTATAAGGAAATTTCTTTTTATAAAGAGAAATGAGTAGGGGCTGGAGTTCAAATTAGGATACACAGCTGTCTCTATGGCCATTCTATAACTAAAAAAAAGTTTAGAAACCTTCCGGAGATTTGAATGGACCTCCACTATGTTTCTAGTCTCAAAGAATATAAGTAAAATATCTTCAAATGCCAGCAGGGTTGGCAGGATTTATCCTCACTCTAGCAAGCTCTCTGTGCTCTGGGTAATCCTGGGTCATATCTCTTACCCAGTTCCCTTGCACAAGAGCCCTATTCTTAATTGCATCCCCCTTTCCTAGTATCACCACCTTACCTCTCTTCTCAAATTACTCTGTCCCCAGCACTCAGTAGACAATGAGTGTGAAGGAGATAAAGAAGTAAGCTTCATAACAGTCTAAACGATGAGGTGTCACGGGCAGCCTCAGCTTGGCAGAAGCCTCATTACCTTAAGACTTGATGGCAAGACATTTATTGGCTGCCTGCAACTTCATAGCCTGTTCCTGTGACAGAAACTAATTTTCTGTAAGAGGAAAAGCCAGTTTTAGAATCTTGCTTTTTTTCCAGGCCCTAAACATTCAAGTGATATAAACACATGTGATAATGCATGTTAGGAGGATTATGGAAATATTCTGAGATGGGAGAGGCTTTAACATAGGAGGTGACATGTATTCTGTCCACCAGGAGAGAAGACAGATGGTGCAAGGTATTCAATTCAAAGAGAGCAATTATGTAATAATCCAACATATTTAAACATTGAATACATCCTTCAAAAAGTGTGACTTACTGACTTTTCTATGATTCTGATATCTGTCCCCTCTGGACCTCATTTTGAAAGCTAAACCCCAATGTGGCAGAGTTGAGAGGTAGGGCCTGTGGAAGGTGATTGGGTCCTATGGGCTCTGCCTTCACGAATGGATTAATGCATTCATGAATTAATGTATTAGTGGATGAATTAATCAATGGGTGTTCATGGGAGTGGGACTGAAGACATTATAAGAAGAGAAAGAGGACCCTGAGCCAGCATGCTCACCCCCTTGGCTGTGGGACACTTCATGTTGCCTTGATACTTTGCAGAAAGCCCTCACCAGCAAGAAGGCCCTCAACAAATGTGGCTTCATGGCCTTAGACTTCTCAGCCTTCACAACTGTAAGGAATAAATTTTGTTTCTTCTAAATTACCCAGCTCTAGCATTCTGTTAAAAGCAATAGAAGATGGACTAAGACATTATTAACTATCTGTTTTTTTTTTTTATTATTGATCTTCTATCACCCTTCACTATAATGGGGCTTCTTTAAACAGAAAAGATTTATCACGCATCTTCAGAAAAGGGGCCCTTGGATGGGTTTAACAGAAAATCTTTAATCCAATCAGATTAAATTTGTAACCCAATGACAAAACAGAATACTTTTATAGATAGGTTTTGTGTCAAATGATCAAAGCCCTTTGCTTTTGTAGTTCCTAGCAGTCAAGGAAGTAGGAGCAAATGAGTAGGAGCAAACAACGTGTGACAGACGTGTAGGCATTTAAACTTGTTATCCCTTTAGTTTCAACTAAAAGTTGAGGTTCTGTTACAACACAGATTCTTTGCTAGATATTTTACATATGTTATTTTGTTGAATCCTTTCACAGGGAATGAGGACACAGAAGCTTAGAGACTTGTCTCACTCATACAATAAATAGGAGGTGGAAATGGTGCTGGAACTTTTGCATCTGTTTGAGTCCATGCTTAGTGCTTTCCACCATAAGATGCTGCTTTTTTTTTTTTTCTGTCAAATTATCCTGAACTTGGGCCATACAAAGTTGTCACAGGCTGCTGTATTGCTTTCCGAGGGCTATCATAACAAATTACCACAAAGCAGTGGTTCAAAATAACAAGAATTTATTTTCTCACAGTTCTGGAGGCTGTAAGTCTAATACCAGTTCCAGGGGACAGAAACCAAAGTGTTGGCCGGGCTACATGCCTTCCAGAGGCTCTCCAGGGGAGCGCCATTCTCTGCCTCCGTTGGCTTCTGGAACCACAGTCCTCGGCTCATGACTCTTCTGCTCTGTCCAAAGCCAGCACTGTGGCATCTTCAAACCTGTTTCTATCCTCAAATCACCTTCTCCCCTCTGCGTGTGTATCTCATCTCCCTCTGCTTCCCTTTTATCAGGACATTTGTGATGGCATTTGGGGCCTCCCTGCATAATCCAAGATAACCCTTTCAGCTTAAAATCCTTAATTTAATCAACCTATAAAACTTCATCATATAAAGTAATAGGCACAGGTTCCAGGAATCACAAATCTTACCATGTAAATAATCTAAATCAGGCATGGATGAGACTCTGAATATGATCCATCCTGGGGCAAAGTTATTCTCCATCACTCATCCTATAAAAGTAACTGACCAGTTCTCAAAAATAAGGGTGAAACCAACATCATAATAACAATCATAAACATCCTCATTCCAAAAGGATAAAAATGCTAAGGAGAAATAAATCACCAGTCCCAAGCAATTTTAAAACCAAGCAGGGCAAACTCACTTAGGTTTCAAGGTCTGGGAACAATCATCTGTGGCTTGAGGTCCTGCCTCTGTGTCCAGGGCACCTCCTTTGTGCCTAAGGCTCTGTAGTCAGAGGGATTTTTTTGAAAACTATCATGTGTTTATAGCTAAATTTTGTGCCTGTAGAATTTTGGGAGTCTGACAGCCTTTCTTCATTTTGTTCTTTGACCCTTTTAGTTCATGTCATCTGTGTTTCTGCTGATACAACATTCTCAAAAACTTTGTGAGCTTTCTGTGTATGTCTTGGGGACTCCTACCACAAGAGGCTTCTCCACAGATCTTTCCCATATAATCTCATGGGAGATCATTTTCCTTGAGATGACTGAGGAAATCTGCCAGTCACGCGTCTCAGCTCTTCAGCGGCCTTCTCTTTAGGGCATGAATCCTAACCATGAATCTCCTCACTCAGTATCTTTTGCAATCAGGATAGGCTGAAAATTTTGTAGATCATCAAATGCTGTTTGCATTTTGCTTAACATTTCTTCTTTGCTTTTTCTCCCCCCTCTTTTGCTACAAGCAGTGAGAAGAAACCAAGGTCATCATTCAACACTGTGCTTCAAAATTTCCTCAGCAAATTTACCACTTAGAAATTTTGCTTTGCACACAACTGTAGGATATATTCCAGCTAACTTTCTGACATTCTATAGCAAATATTGCCTGTCCTCCAATTTCTAATAATCTGTTCTTTATTTCCTCCTGAGACCTCACAGGAAACACTTTTATTACTCATATTTCTACCAAAATACTGTTTATAATGATATATATGTGTGTATATGTGCATCTATATATATGTGATGTGATTCTATACTGTACTCCTCCTCTCCTATGTCCTCAGCAGAGCTCTTTTAATGTTTATATTTCTAATCGAAGTCTGTTCGTGTTTTTCTATCAGGAGCATGAAAGTTCATGCAGCTTATACTCATTATTCAATTCCATAGCCACTTCCTCATTTTTAGGTGTTTGGTATAACAACATCTCATTTTTTCTATTGGGAAGATAGTTACCAAAGTTGATGTCTTAAAACATGTAACTTTATAAATCTATTTTCTCACCGTTCTGGAGTTCAAAATCCAATGTCAATTTTCCTGAGCCTTAAGTTAGGGTGTCAGAGGTCCCAAGTTCCTCTGCAGCTTCCAGGACGGTAATCTTGTCTCTTCTGTTTTCTAGAGCCGTATTCCTCAACTCATAAATCCTTCATTCACTTTCAAAGTCAACAACATCGTATCTTTGAATCTCTGCTTCCATTGTCAAATTGCCTTCTGCCTTCTATGTATGTCTAATTTCTCCCTGTGTCTCTCTCATAATAGGGACATTTTGATAATGGCATTTAAGGAAGGACTGAATACTTAAATAATGCAAGAAAATCTCATCTCAAGATCCCTACTGTAATTGCCTCTGTGAAAACTTTATCATACAAAAGAACATTCAAGGATTCCAGACATTAGGACACGATGTCTTTGGGTGACCATTATTTAGCATACCATAGCCATTATTTCCTAATGTACTATGTCCTGGGATGTGGCCCTTAATCTATGAAATGAATATACTAAACTATTTTCAATATACTCATTTTGTAGATTACATCTCCAAGGCCAAGATAAAGTAAATGATCTGCTTAAGATCATGTAGTAAATATTTTGACATAGCCAAGACTACAAACCATCTCTCTTCACTCCCACTCTTTGCAGTATTTTTTCCTTCCTCACTAAAACAATTAGTAAGAATTGCTCATTTCAATTGCCATCAAATTATCCCAGGATCCAAACACAACTCTGAAACCTAAAAGACTATCTCACATCCACCAGGAATTTTAAAGGGCAGTAAAGTCATCACTAGTCACACCAACCAGAATTAATAGTTACCCCTGATAGGAAAATTGGAGAAATACAAAAAATTATCCAGTTTGTGATTGCATAATTTTTATTCAGAAATCTGGAGGAATTTAAGTGCTTTACAGTCAGTTAAATAATGATAGCCTTACTAACACTTATTTTGTGGATTCTCAGAAGTATAGAAGTTAGAACTGAATGAAATTTTATGAGAACATTTATTTCACTTTTAGTTAGATAGTATAGTAGTCACATTTTTCAGACCAGATGACTGAATCAAAGTCCAAGTAGCGTGACCAAGGTCATGCAGTTAAAAGGAGAAATTTACCTAATGATAAATATATAAAGGAGGACCCATTATATGCCAGACACTATTTTAAGTACTTGCATGTAAAGGTCCCTGAGATGTCCTTGCCCTCAACAATTTTTCTGTTTAGGAGAAAGCTAGATAGGTAAATAGTCAATTAATCAAATGTAGAATTGCAGAATCATAACACCAAGTACAGGGTTCTGGGAGAATGCAAGTTTTGAGAAGAGAATGGAGTGGTCAGGAATGCTTCCCAGAGATGAGTCTAACTGAAATCTGAAAGAAAGGAAAGCTGGGGACGAAAGCAGGGAAACCATTCCAGGCAGTCCCAAGAGTGTCTTCAAGAGCTAACCATGAGGATTCAAGGATAAAATCAAGCTAACATTAATTCCAACCTTCTTCCAAGTCCAGACTTAACATGCTTTCTCCCTGCTCTGTACTTCTTGAAGGAGGCACCCAACTCTCCCCATGGGGTTCCTTTTCTGGCCATGTTGTTTGGTAGAGTTCCCAGTTCTTTTTTAAAGTGCTCACTGTTTTCTTCCATAGCCCTCACCTCAATCTTTTTTATCACATATTTCTTGGCTTACTTGTGGTTGTTTTTTTTTTTTTTTTTTTACATTATCTGTAGAGTATAAGTTCACTGAGAGCAGAAATACTAACTTTCTTCAATACCTTATGGTCTTAGTATCTCACTGAGTATCTGACATGAAGCAGACATTCAAATTTCTGCTGAATGAGTCAGTGAATTAATACATGATTTTACTTAATCTTTACCATGTAGGAAAGAGGTATTGTTAATATCCTTGTTTTATTGATGAAGTTATATGAGGTCAGGCAATTAAGTTCACAAACACATCATAGAAAAAGTGTCATGTCTCTCATTGCTGAATATGACTACGTCACCACAGAGCCAAAGGCAGTCCTTCAAAGGTGACTGTAATGATATTCAGCCATGAGGAGGAGTTCACGAACTTCATTGTCAGATCTTGTATACTCTCATCTGGAAATTTCTCTCCAGGCTTGTAGTTTCAAAGTCCACTTTCCCTCTGGGCCTTTATGTTCATTCGCATTGACTCCAAACCATACTTTCAATCACTCTCTCATACTGCCTCACAGGCAGGAATGGGGACTCAGCCTTCCCTACTTTGGTTCAGTGGCAGCCGTTTCTTCTGTGGGATTCCTCTTAGATCACAGGTTCTCACTGCAGTTAATTTAACAACCAGTCAAATGCCAGGGCTCGGGTTCTATCTTGCTCACACCTTTCTTGTCCTGTCATTCCTTTTCCAGTGCTCCTCCTCAGCTTGATCTTCAGGACCCTGTCTTCATCACTCCAGGAAAACACCTTCTCCTCCCATCTCTCTTGCTTCTTGGATGTCAGCATTAACACACTTTTATGCATTTTTGTTCATCAAGTTTTTAAACTATAATTAATATCTCTAGTACTTTTTTCTTATTTATAGAAATCATATCTTTCTACAAAGAGATTCTAAAAAAGAGATCTGGTAATTACTGCTATTAATATCCTTAGAAATATATTTCATTTTCTTTCATTTTGTATCAAAAAGGGCATGTACATCAGTGTCATATGTGAACATTTTCTACATGTTACAGCATATTATTTATTTTAATAATTCTATCAATAAAATTATCTAACATTTGAAAACAATTGAAAAAATGACATCTGACTTTTAATTATTATTACAGTAACAGATAAATGTAACATGCAGAAATTGTCAGATTCTATATATAATAAATATAAAATCTAATTCAGCAATGAGTACCAAAAATTATTTTCTCAGAAGTGAACATACTTACAATTTAAATTCAGGTTCTAACTTTTATCAGTGTTTCAAAATATTCCTAATAAAGATGTGTGCTTTTCTATAATCGGTTAATCAAAGTACACTTACATATATATTTTATATTACTTCCCCATTAATAACCACTATTAATGAGAACACAGATTTTGTTTTAAAGGACTACCTACATTTGGTTGGAATCTAATAATAATCTACATGACATTCTGGAAATTGGAAATATCAAAGACCTCCAAATCAGCATTCACCTTCTTTGAAATAAATGATAACCAAGATTGAAGAAAAGTAAGAATTAGATTTCCTAAATCATCTTCACTTTCTTTCTCTTACAGGAATCCTGACAAAGGCAAAAAGGTAAGGAAAATGACCAAGTAGCCAGTAAGTATTATAGGTACTAAAAAACAAAATTAGAAGTAAAGTAAAATGACCCTGCAGGGAGAGTAACTTGGAGAGTTAATCTGGAGGAAATATGCAGAACAATGACCTACTGACAACCACTATTCCTTCTCAGAAGGGCGTTATCAAAGGTTTGCCCACTTCACTAAGGCTTGAGTTCTAGGATACGGACGACTTCACTGGATGTTCAAAATGAGAAGGAGTTTCCAAAGGAGTAATATTGAAGAAGATATATTGCATTGTCGAAGATTTTTATGCATAGAATATATATGATGAGTTTTGAAAGTTACATATCCAAAAATATCAAGGCCTCTGGCCCTGAATGTCACGTGGGGTGCTAAGAAATGCTGCTGAATGTCCCTCGCCTCAAAGGTACTCACTGTCTTTACAAACCAGGGAGAAAGCCAAACACAACCAACCTAGTGGGAAAAAGGAAAAATCTAATCAACGAAGCAAGGTGGAGAAATTAATGGAGTGGTGAAGAAACAGCAAAATATCAGGGATTCACAATGCCTCAGAAGTGTGTTGTCACAGAATGCCTCAAAGCAAAACTGTTAGAAGTCAATTATCCTTGAATTGTAAAAAAAAAAAATAATCTGTGAATAAGCAATTTGTCTTCAAGGGAGGATCAATATCTTAAAAAAAAAAGGCTAAGTGCCTGTGGCTCAACGGGCTAAGGCACCAGCCAGGTACACCTGAGCTGGCGGGTTTGAATCCAGCCCAGCCCGCCAAACAACAATGACGGCTGAAACCAAAAAATGGCCAGGCGTTGTGGCAGGCACCTGTAGTCCCAGCTACTTGGGAGGCAGAGGCAGGAGACTCGCTTGAGCCAAGGAGTTGGAGGTTGCTGTGAGCTGGGATGCCACAGCACTCTATCCAGGGTGACAGGTTGAGGCTCTCTCTCAAAAAAAAAAAAGGCTAAGGATAAAATAACATGTATATTTATTAGCAAAGCATGTTAACACAAGGTCCCTGAAAGAATATAATAACAATCATAGGAAAAATATTAAAATTCCTTTATAAAAGCTCTAAATCTTGAGGCTATTCTATGCTATTCACAATTAAGTTGGGTTTAACCCACACTATTCAGAATTAGTTTATAATAGTAGTAAGAGTATAAAGTTTTCTTAGTTAAAAATTTGAAGTTTGGGGTACATCAACTTAATCTATATTTTGCCTTTTATTAGGGTTAGATGATTCATTACTATCTCAATGAGATCATTCATTGTAGGAACCATGCCAAACATTTGAGCATTCTTGATTAATAACATAAATACTGACAGATTAGGAATAGGTAAAGGTGGATAGATTTAACTCGAAGAATTATTAGGTGAACTATAAAATGAGTCAATGCTTTACTGCCAGCACTATGAATCTATCAAATGGTAATTGGATGCACGTGTTAACAGCAGTAAAAAGTCACTGTCCAGTTTTCCACCTTACATGGGAATCTACTCTGTGTGTCTTCTTTGATTTATTATTCCAATTAGAACATAGTGTTCAAAGAAAGAACACAGCTGATCTGATTTAAAAGCAAGGGAGCCTTTAAGGTCATTATTTTGTGGGTGACCTGGCTCCCTTTTATATATCTTGAAACTTTCTATTTGTATACATTCTGTACATATTAAATACTGGGTTTTAATTCTGCAAGGCATCAACATTTTGTACTCATTAATTCAGTATCAGAGTTATCACTGGTGGTTTCCCAAGATGCAAGTATATTTCCTTTCCATGTCTTTCAAAGGCACATTTCTTTGTATGTATATTGACTGACTGTCACAGGTAAAGGTAACATGTACTAAGAAAAAAAAAACCTATTATAAAAAGCAAATATTTTATATATGCAAAACTACGTAACAGACACCCATGGTCAAATGGCAAATGCAAGTGATCTTAGATCATTGCAATATCCCATGGAAGATTAAGAAAGTTTTGCATAAAGGAGAAGAATTTGAGACAAAATGAAGTTCATTACATTTCTAGACTGTGATACAACTGCATTAAAATTACATAAACATGAATGTTAAGTCCTGTCTTACTGGAAAATTAAAAGAGATCTTTAATTTCTGGAAGGAAAATGCTAATATTTTACTTAGTTACTTAAGCAAACATCAACTATTAATGTTGACAAATGTTGGAACAGTAATACTAAAAATGTCATTTGAATTACTCTTTATTGCAGAGTTCACAGAATTAATGTTAAGATAGATTAAAATCACTTTGAACTAACACACATGTATTACTCTTCTTTCTGAAGCATAATAAAGAAATATCATTTGCACTACAATTTTGGATAAGCAAGTAGACATGTAAGGCTTAGGGAAGATGTAGATATTCATAGGCAGCTCATAAATGTGAGGAACATTAGTTCCATTTCAAATGAGCTGTCAACTTTTTTCCAGCATTTTGGCCTGTAGAAAGTTAGACGTTTGGATAATAAATGTAGTTTGCCTCCGAACATTAAGGTAATTGCAAAAGAATTTAAAGTTCTCCTTTCTTTAAATTCTAAAGAAATGCACCAAAGATAGGTTTTTCAGTTTAAACTGGATAGTAAAAATGTAGAAGAAATATGCATATAATAGAGTTACTTTGATTCTCCCAGAAACATTTCTTCTTTTCCTCTTTTTAAAAACTCTGTGATTAGGCCTGACTGGTGGCTCACTCTTATAATGCTAGCACTCTGGGTGGCCAAAGTGAGAGGGTCCCTGGAGCTCTGGAGTTTGAGAGCAGCCTGAGCAAGAGTGAGACCCTACTGAGCATCGTGGTGGTGGCCACCTGTAGTCCCAACTACTCAGGAAGCAGAGGCTGGAGGATTGCGTGGACCCAAGAGTTTGAAGTTGCAGTGAGCGAGGCACTGGCACTCTAGCATGGGCAACAGAGAGAGACTCTGCCTCCAAAAACATAAAAATAAAAACTCCAACTCTGTGTTTAAATAATATTTTTTGAAACCTCTTGCTTTTAAAGAGTAGGCCATACCTGGGATAGTACATTACTTAGATAGTCCAGACCTACCGATTAGTGTCTCGGAATTCCCTTGCTCTAGTACTGGTATGTGATTCCTGCCAACTGTTTTCTTGGGTTTCTTCTAGTAGGTGGTCATAAATCAGGTTTATGAAGAGGAAACTCTCTTGAATTGTGCATTTTTAGTGGATTTATGATAAAGCCATCAAGGTGGAGGGTCCATATGGTAGGAATGCAGTAAAGGTAACAGGACAGTGTCATGTAAACATTAAATACAGTGCCTTCCACTTTCATAAATCTCCGATGCTCACGATTAAATGCTGGTGGTTATAAATTATACAACCAAATTCTAGAAACAACCACAACTGAAATAAGATACCAGTGGAAGCCATAAATTGGCCATAGCTTTTTCTCCCCAGAAAACACTAATATATTTATTAGGAAATGATATTTTCTTCAATAATTATTTTTCTGACTTTATTTAGCCTCCTGCAATAAGCTCTAGTTCTGATCAAAAAATAGTAATATAAGCCTTTCACCCTAGCCAATAATCTGTCATTTTTATGCAGTAAAGTGCCTTTCTGATTTGCAGACTCATTTTAAAGCTTTCTTAATATATCTACCTTTAAGTCTCCAAGATGTTGCCCTTTTTCAAGTCATGTATCAGAAGTTTCTGCAACAGCCCAATTTCCCACAGGTATTTACAATCAAATTATTTTATTACACATGGGAACAATTAAGCATTTGGCCCTCAGCTGTAAACAATTACTATTCACAATGTCATTCATGGAGATTTCTTAAATAGTCATGTATTCCTAATGACCTCTGTTACCATAAGTGAGATTGATTTATGCATATTTTGTGTGTGTCCATACGCAATTATATTTCCAAACATAATATTAAAAGGGAGATTTCACCTAGATAATATACTAACATTGTCTGATTCTGAGTGCCCCACCTTCAATGATATATCTAATATATTTCATGTCTATCCCACTCTCATTTTACTTCTGTTCCAATTCAATTCTTAAGAGCTCCTGGTGTCCACAATAAAAAGCAAGTAAGGTTTTGGTTAATTTGGTTTTTGATATTTGGGGTGTTTAATTCTAATAAATTGATAGCAGTGTTAGAAGTAGCAAAGAGGTATAGTAAATAAGGAGAGATATAGCCAAATGGGGTTAGGTGTCGATCCTGGTTCCGCCCATTTCTAATTGAATGACCTTGGACAATTTCCTTTTTACGCTTTTGTTGTTATGTTTGAAAAATGTGGATAGTCATAGTTAAATCATAATCCTATGGGGAGTATCAAATAAAATATATATTTAAAGAGAAAAGGCACATGCCACATACTCAAAACATATCAATTTCTCTATTTTCCCCCTATACTCCCTTCCTAGAAAAGGCCCATCAGCTCTGTGACTTTCCACTTTAGGAATCCATCCTTACTTGTCTCAAGTTTAGGGATACATTTTCCTTTCACTAGATTCCTCTTTTATATAAATGACAACCATGGGAGAAGTCCACAGCTGTTTTACTCATGTCCAGAAATAAGTCAACTGGTCCTAGTTGCAAGGGTACCTAACAGCTGTATCCAGCCTCTCTAAGAGGCCAGAACTGGAGCTGAGTGGTTATGTTTCAAGGGCAAAGCTCTACATGTAAAGAATGATAAAACAAAACCTAAATGAGCCTGCACATATCTAGTGACAAATACACCACAGTGATCCTAAATTATTCAAGCTTTCTCAGACTTCTCGCAAGAGAAACGTAATTTACCTCCACTCTCTTTATTGATGGCAAAGAAGGAATCAAAAACAAATTATAATAATCCCCTAAACTAAGAAGAGTTTCTTTAGCACATGGTATTTTAGAACCATCCAATTTCTGGGATTGAACTTTAGGAATAGAAATTAAAATGATTCTGTAAGACTTATGGTTTATTTCCTTACTTTTCTTTCCTTAGCATTTTGCTGGAAAAAAGCCAGCAAAACAGTTGTTTAATTACCCAAGACATCACAAAAATATAACCTCTTAGATAAGACATAAGTTATTATGTTTTAGCAGCAATAATACCAGAGTTAAAAGTAATAAAGAAAGCTAATCTTCAAATAAGCAGATCTCAAAAGAACAGCTTTCTTTCTCTAATGAGAATAATTAATAACCTGTTTAGGAAAATGTTACTGAAATGTGGTTTTAGGAAAAGGAATTGACACTCTTCAGAGGTTAGATATCCTAATATTTAACAGGCTACCATTTGGTGTGCTGGTGGCTGGCTACCCTGTAGTCATGGCAAGAGTTTGTTGACATGTAATTACCCAACATTTAGACAATATCTTCATGACTCCATGTATTTCAGCTGAATCGGTCCAGTTGGAAATTGTAGCAGCATTCTGATTACCCAGCCACACGTGAAATTAAGTCTTTTTCAACCTCTACTCATCACTTGCTATGTTTTGATACAGATGTTCTTGGAAAGCCTAAATTAGTTATGATTTGATAACATTTAGCCAAGTGAACCTCTCTCCTTTCATTTTTATCCATTAAGATTTCCTTGCTATGTAAAATATTTAGCTTATAACTTTAACAAGGAATATTAATATACCTTACCACACAGAAGAGATACAAGTACATTTTGGACAATAGGACTTTCCCACATCTATTTATACAATAAAAATTGTATGGTTTTCTCTTTGAAGGTAATTCATATTGTAAAAATAAAATTCAATGTGTATCATGGAAATCCTTTTGCTAAATAATCACACAGTGATCATCATTTTAGAAGACAGTAATTTAAGTTGCATAAACTAAAATAGTACGGATTTGTTTTTTGTTTATTTTTTAATTCCCAGCACTCTGCTCAGTCCACTGTGTGGACAGCTTCTTTCCCATCCTCCTAATCGAATGACACTACAAATATTTTGTTTTAGAAGTAAATAAAGATTTTAAATTTTAATCCAGAACCATAGAGGCTACACATAGTATCCAATGAATTGAAATAGCAAATGACTTTGAGGCAAAAATAATCTTCACCATTAATGATAGACACTTCCTATGAATCAGAATGGACTATTTTATATCTCTAGTACTAAACCTAAAATGGAACACTTTAAAATACTTCTACAAATAATTTTATTACTTGTAAACATACTGTTAATTTTAGAAGTAGTAGCTGAGGAGGAGCGGAACTCAATGTTCAATGTGTGTGAGTTTCTAAGGAAGAAAACTAAGTCTTAATTCTTATAAATCTTAATTCAAAAATAAAATGCTAGTACCTGGTACTTTCCAAACCAAGGAACCTTGACATATGTGATGCAGAAATTTGGGTTATCTGACAAATATATGTTGGACTTCCCAACAACTGATACACAGGAAAGGTTCCATTAAAGGCGACTTGGAAGTTTCCACTGAGGTAATGCTAAGTGCTCATTAAAGATGTTCAAATGTCATTGTCTGCTGTATTCAGTGTGCCTTTACATAGCCTTGGGATCCTTTCAAATAACAATCAATAGAAGATGAATAAGTCTCACTACTTGAAAGTAACCAGGAGAGGAAGCAGCAGAGTAATCTGGCTTTAGTGGATTGATTCAAGAAGAGACACAGGATCCACCCACCCCTTCTCTCCTCCTCCTCCCCTATCCAGCCCACACCCAGGCTAGGAAGGAGGAGAAAGGAGGAGAGAGAGGAGAGAGGGAGAGGTAGAGGGAGAGGGAGAGACAGAGAGAGAGAGAGACAGAGAGAGAGAGAGAGAGAGAGAGAGAGAGAGAGAGAGAGAGAGAGAAGAGAGAGAGAGAAACTTCTCGGGATCCCAGGCATAATGTATACTGAGGAGAGAAAACCTCACAGTATGGGAGAAACTAGAGCCATGGAAACGGACTTATGACTTTTATTTTGAAAATAAAAGAATGACAATGAAATTTGTGTGAGGTCTGTATGAATCCAGTCCCAGATGTTTACAATGCTGTAGTAGTATGGCTCTGCAATATGAGAGGTTTCAGAAGAAACAGCACAACAGGACACCACAAAGCAGCGCTTACGCTGTTGACAATGCAGACAGGAGCATCATGTTACCAAGAGGGAAGGCAGGCAGAAGACAAATAGCAGCGGGACCGCCTGAAAAGCCGACTTCGCGGACTGCGAGCACTCAAGCCAACATAAGGGACCAGGAGAAGAAGAAAAGAAAGAAAGAAAGAAAGAAAGAAATCAAAACCAGAAAAAATGCTTTTCGCTTCTATCTAGAGGTGGTGGGGTAAAAGGATGGGGGTAGGAAACTACTTTTCTCTCTTAAATAAAGTTTCCATAAAGCCCCTATAATTGACAGTGGATAATTATTTTCAGCTTGAGGAGCCTGTCCCAAAACTCCTAACAAGATTGCCAGTGAAAAGAAACAAAATGTGTTTACATGAGCTACATCCAGGAGGAAGGACAAGGAGATCTTTGGACGAGGTGGGGGAGGGCGGCGGAGGCAGAAAGGGGCATCTTGGCCCCGCAGCCGCCCTCTCGGTGCCCTGCGTGGTCCAGCAAGTGACGGGATGTACCAGGGAGGGGCACAAAGGGAGGCAGGGGCTGGGGGTGTGGAGCGCGCGCCTAGGGGAGGTGAGGCGGCACGATGTGTGTACCGGAGGGGTGATTAGTGTGAAAGTATCCCACTCACTCATTTTACAGCTAAATATTGAGCTGGCCCCACCTGGACCAGATTTCTGCCCACCGTGTGGGGTGGGCGGATAACTGGAAGGACTGGGAGCGCGCGTTCGTGACTTACTGTACGGGCAGTTCTCCTTCTTGGTACCGCCGACCTTCCCGTTCTTCTCAATCTTGAGAAAGTACTTAGTGAAAGAGAAGAGCTTTCTCCAGCGGACATCTCCTTGGAGGTGATTGTAGCTCCGCACATGCCTCCCCGCACTGGAAGGAGAGGAGAAGGAGGAGGAGGAAGAGTTGGTGGCTTCGGGTGACACCATGTCCTGCCCGAGGGCTTGGCAGGTGGCAGGGACAGAAGACACCAAGAACAGCAACAAGAAGCAGCAGCAGCAGCAGCCGGGCAGGTGGGGAAAGGCTGAGGCACAATGTGTCAGTATCCATTTCCACATTGTACTGAAACTCTCGGCACTGGAGATCGTCTCATCAGAAGGAACATACTGGAAGGGTGAGACCTGGGGCAAGGCAGGGAAACAGCGGAAGGTGCTTGCTGCTGGTTAGCTCCCTCTGGGCGCGGATCTGGCCAGAAGCGAATGCGCCAACATCCATAACTCCACGGGAGAGCCGCTGTCCTCCTGCTTTCTCGGATTCTCCGCCCGCGCCTCTGCAGTCTCCCGGCGAATGGTGGACGTGGGTGGCCGCCGCAGCAGGAGCTTCAGTGGTGGTGGCGGTCACCAGCGCTCTTCGCTCCCCCAGGAATTACTTTGTTCTCTTCTCACTCCTTTCTTCACCATGTTCGATGCAAAAAGGGTCTGAAAAACAGATGACAGCACGGTGAACAAAACCCAAAGGGGGTGGCGTGGGAGGTGGGGGGAGGTGTCCGCGCCCCTCTGCGGTTGGCACCTTCTGGTCCCTCTCGGCAGAGCCCTCGCCTGCTGGCCACTTCGAAAAGGGTGCCCTGTAGGAGTTGTCAGAACTGGAGACAGCTGCCCGGTCGCCGTTGTGTCCTTCCCCCTCTTCTTTTCTGTTTTTAGTGGTGCCTGTTGATGTGAAGCCTCCAGAAGTCACTTTTTGTTTGGGGGGACGGCGGCTGGTGTTTTGTTTGGCCCTAGCCCCCACCCCCCTTCCTTGGAAAGCCGCTTTGTAAACAGGTTGAAGCCTGGAGTCTGAATGTCAGTGATTCTAAGCCAGAGGTGGGCTCTGCCTCTGCTGGTCAAACCTCATTTGCTGGGGTGGAGGAGCGGGGGGAGGGGGTCAAACGGCGGTGGGACATCTGAAACCCTCGGCTGCTGGGAACGCCAGGAGGGAGGAAGGGCTGAGAGGGGGGAGAGCAGGGGAGCAAGAAGAGAGCGCGATGCCTTCGCGCGGAGCTGGGGGCTGCGGGGTCCCTTCTGCCGCCGCAGCCTCCGCCTCTGCCGGCGCCTCCCGCCCCGGCCAGTTGCGGCGAAGCGCTGTGTGCTCGCCGCGCTGGCCCCGGCGGCCGCGTCCTCCTGCTCCCCAGCTTCGCTGCCCACCGGCGGCGGCTGTATCCTCCTGCTCCCCGAACTTTGCTGTCTTCTGGCCGGAACCAATCCCCTCTGGGGAGACCCCTTTTCACTTGTTTTCCGACATTGATTATTTTCCTTTCTTTGACAGTGAAGTACTTAGAGCCACCTGGAGCTTGGTGCATGGCTGGCTTCCCCCCTGCCAGAATGGCGGGGGCCTGGGAGAAAGCAAAAGATGCTGAGGCTGGACCCTCCAAAGCAGCTGATTAGAAACGGGTCGGAGAGAGGCAGAAAAGGGCGACATAATTAGCTTCCTTTCCTCTGCCAGCTTCCAAGGAGGTCTCCGCTTTAATGAATCACTGATTTCTCGCTTCCGTTGCTGAAGTAAAAAGTTCACACTTTGGCCCTCTCTGATTTTTAAGCTTAGGGAGATTTATCGTCACCCTTAAAAGTCGTCTCTCTTGATGTAAATAAAATCTGGGCCCCAAGTAACCGATTTCTAATTGCTAACATGAGTCCTTCACTGAATCCAGCGTGCACTTCAAAGCGAACGCCCTTTTTGGACATCGCAAAGATTTTGCAGTACGATTTGACCGAATACCCTGCCGTTTTCTTTTCTATGCAATTTCCTTTGCGTTTTGGTATTAAGGGGCATTTTTTCCCTATCTCCATCTATAATATGATATTTAAATGGTTCTGTTTAACGATATAACTGCACGCACCACCTCCCAACTTCCGCGCTGCTCACAGAAACTAGCTCACAGTCCAGATAGAGGCAGAACTAAGTCCAAGGCTAGAAAGGCTTTGCCAAAGTTTAAGAGGCACAAAGAAGGGAATACAGTGATAATCCGTTCCAATCTGAGTGAGAGACATTTCCTAGAGGACCACTTCCTTCAGAATTACTCTAAACCAGGCAAAGTTTGACTGGAAGGATTGCCTAAACGTGTATTGGTGTGAAGTATTTGTTATGTAAGGCAGTTGGACATTTCTGTCTTGTTGAAGCCTAGGAAACTGCCAATGTTTTAATGTTTTCCATCTACAATGGTGGCAAGTTCATACGGTTCAACCTAATAGTCTCCCAATCCAAGATAGGAAAACACTTCAAGGTGAATTTGAGAGTTTAACAACTGCCTCAATAATTTGGAGGGAAGTAATCAGAGAAGCCTGTAGTCACAAAATGAGCCAGAATCTTTATGATGGACACTGACCTAGAGCTTTGCTGTGAACCAAAGAAAATACAAGGAAATTAAAAAAAAAAATTAGCTTTAGAGATGTGTGTTAGGAATAATTTCCCAATTACATATTTAGTGATTTGAAAACTAGGTTTATATGCATGCTTTCTTATATTTTCCTGTGCATTCAGAGTATTTAAGTAGAATCATTTAATGCTAGAATCAACATTTTAATTGCATTATTTACGACTCATTGCAATACTTATTCAGAAGATTTTAACAATGTGAACATAACAGCGGAGGTTTGAGTTTAATGTAATTACCTCTGCTATCTGTAGCTATTAACTGGAAAGTTAGCAAATAAAAGAGCATACGTCAAACAAATCCTGCTCTTAAATTAAAGCATGGATATTTCAACCCATACTGTTCATTCCAATTTTCAAGTTCACAATTTTATACCTGGGTGGGAAACTGATTGAAAGAAAGTGCATATTTCTAAGGGATCTGAGTTTCAGGCTCAACGTTTCAAAATAATCCAAAGATTTGAATTGATAACTAATTAAAACTACTTTTTTTAAAGCTTACATTTGATGTAACCATACAAGAAAGTTTCTGCTGTGAAAAGTTACCAAGCACAGGAATTTGTTATGTGGGGGTTTCTTTACACTGGGAATCAATACTATTGATGTCAGCTTGGGATTTAAAAGAAAAAGTTTTAACTCACACTGGGCACCCTCCCAATCTAAAGCTTGTCTCTGTTTCTCTCTCACACACACCCCTACCAACTTTCTGCTGCTGTCGAAGCTATTCAGATCTTTTACCTAGAAGTTTTATTTTTTTCCATCTACAATGAGAGGAAAGACATCTTTAAAACTTTCTGTTCAAATATAGTTGAAGCAGGTGCAGCATTTGAAAGTTCTAGAGCCCTTTCGCCACTCTTCTGTACAGCGTGATGACAGGAAGGGCATTTACAAAACAGCCCAAAGGAAAAGCTGACATAGCTTTTTAGATTATATCTCATTCTTCTTTTTCTTTTCTTCACAGCCTTTCTTTTATAGCACAGTTGAATCCCTAAATACCCCACTACTTTGCATTGTTAGGTCACCTCTTAGGTTAGCCTGAGAAAGCCTGAGAAAAGTTCCACAGGAAAGATGCACTATTTAACGGAATTCAATCTCTCCCAATAGATTTGAATCACTAACATAAATGTATGAATGTAGATTATATCTCTGTAATGAGGCCTGAATCATTCTCAGTTACTTCAAAGGACTGAAATTCTACCTTCCTTTTTTAGCAGCAATAATCAGGTCTTAATGGGTTCCTTTATTAATTGTTTCTCTGGTAGGATTGAAAAGGACAGTACAAGCTTCAGATTAGAGTGGTACCTACTAATTCTAAAAGGCTATTTTTCTCTTTTATCCAACCTCTGGAAGGCAAGCTTTATTTCTATGCCCTAAATGTGTCCAGTAATATTAAGCTAACTCTGTCCCGAGAGTAATAGATACGTGCTTTTTGCTAAATGTGATGTCTTGAGAAATGATGGAGGATTTTTCAAGCAAGATCATAGCAGCAGCCATTGAAGAATCCTAAAACGTGGCTTCTGAACCTTAGAGAAGCAATCTGCATGTGTACATAGTACTACCAGATCCTTCGGTAGCTACTCTGTGTGAGCAGTTTACAATTTAAACTGTGTATAATAAAATAAAAGTGTGTATTTCCTGGATTCTTTATGTTGCTCAGCATTATCTGTGGTTCAGTTACAAGACACGCATTCTAGTATGTGTGATGCTATTGGCCATGTCAGTAAGCTGCTTCAAATAATGCTAAGTCAGGTTAAAAGTCAGCCAGGCTGTTCAGCGATGTAGACATGTGCAGGCCTTATTATTTAAGCCTGTTGTGCAGCTCTGCTGAGTGCGTGTCCCACCCCATTTTCCCTTTTGGATACAGGAGTTGCCAGTTTTAAGGCATTGTAAGAGCTTTTGGGCTTCCCTTGCTGCAGCTCAGTGGCATTTGGGTGAATGAACTAGTGATATCTTACTATTATTATTTTAGTTAAGTGCTTCAGGTGAAAGGAAAGGAGGTGTGAACCCATGGAGAGTAATGGAATGCCTCGGAGTCCATGGGAATCTTAGCAGGAACTGAGTTTAATGCATGCGTTGTATAGATGAATGAACTGCTACTGGGTCACTCAATAGTAGAACACAGTTTGGAAATCCCATGATAGACCTTAGGCTAGTACCCTAATTTTTGCAACACCTGACCTGTTTTCTTTTTTCTTCCTCCCTGCTGTTCTTATCATTGACCACTCATCACTCTATTATGTCTGAGATGCCACACTGGAAGTGATAAAAAGAGTGAGAGGCCTTCATTATGGAAAACCCATATATATTTGCTGCAAGAGATGAGTCAGAGAAAAGTAATGAAGTAGTTTGCTATTAAAGTACTACGTAGCAGCTAGGTAGCCAAAAGAAATGGCATATTCTTGGCAAAGGTGTATATTTTCTTAAAGCTTGTGTGATTAAAGTAATTAGAAAGCAACATATACTGCTTATTTTCAGGGTCTCCAAGGTTTTTTAATATATAATCTGAATTTATAAATTATCTGCCAGGACATTGATGATACCTTCTAGGAAAATATATTTACAATTTGATCCAGCTTTCTGTGTTCTAATAGTAAGTTTCCATAAAGCAATGTGATATTTCAATGTGTAAGTATTTGCCTAAATTTTTTTTTCAAAGTTTAAAATGAAGGTAAATTTTCTCTTCCCTCTCTTTTAAACAGACTTAAAAATCTGTTATTTGTAAGGAAATATGGCCAAAATTATGAATAGGATCTTTAGAAAGAAAATACATATACATATACACATATGTACATATGAGAATATTTAACATAAATCACCAAAATGTCTTGGAAATTGAACTATACCTTGGCACCAAATACTGCAAAGATATTTCCACAGCCCTGCTGTTTATCTCCCCCCCGCTGGTGTAAACAGAACCTTCCCTCTGCAAAGTTGTGGCGTCACTGAAGAGTTTTGGTTTCTGTGTTCTCCGCCGTCCCTTTGTAGATCTGGGCCTCCTTCCACTTCAGAATTTAAACATTCTGATATTAGCCGTTTATGTCTGTGCATTAGGTGGCAGCTTATAAATATTTTTAGAGCTCTGATGTCTTGCCACAACAGACATTAGTAGTGTGTTCATTTCTTCATCTATTCACTTACCTGGTGCTTATTCAACTAAAGTTTATTGAGCATGTGCTAGTTAGGCATTGCTAAGTAAGGCAGGATTTTTTTTTTTTTTAATAAAAAGCCATTCACCTGGTAAATTCATGCATGCAAGAAAGAATAAATAAATTTAGGCACTTTAACATTTGTGATGGGCAAAATAAAGTCACCTTAGGACTTAGAAAGCAGATGAAGAGGTTTGTGAGAAGAGAGAACCCCCTGACAATTCTTTCAGTTGTCTTTTTTCTTATAAAAAGGGCTAAGAGCAACAGTGATTGCTCTTTATAGGCTTCAGGATGGGTCAAAATGTGATCTTTTTCTAATTCACATCCCTGATACGTTCCTTCATTCTAGATTTCTCCTATGGTGGGGTGATTCTGGCCACTTCATGTCAGCTCAACCTGATCTGCTTTCCTTTCCTTCTGCTCCTAGACTCCTGCACATACATTTTATGCCTTTTCGCTTATTTTAATAACTTCCCTATGAAAGTTCCCAAGTCATCAGTTGCCCTCCAGCCTTCTATCAAAGCGTACACATTATAAAATATAATTGAACCTGCTATCCATTCTATTCATTTTGCCTCTGTCAAATAGACATTTTTAACAAAGACATATTTCCTATGAATTGCCATTAACAGAAATAGCATTTTGTTGAGGGAAATGCAATGTTTGCCATACTGTTTTTTCTTAGGTCAGCCCCTAGATCCCCTCTCTTGCCTGCTCAGCTGCATCACAGTGTTTCTTTGACAGATGACTTGCTGTTGGCTTTGTCAATGGTAGAATGGGATCTTCAGATCAGCTCACTGAAGGACAGAGAACGCTAGGTGTTCTTTGTTCTCGTCCTCCTCTGTTTTGTCACTTTTCTGGAAGCGGGTATATCCTTCCAGATCTGTACTTCCCTCTGAATGACCTTTCCTCCAAGACTCCAGCTATCACTGGCATCCCCATAATAACATTGCCTCCCCTCCTGCTTTAGCTTCATGACTGGTAACAGTTTCTTGCTATTGTTGGTTTGCATCCTCATCCCTTGCTTGTTCCTTTAATGGTAATTATACCTCTGTAACTGGCATCTTCATTAAAGTGTCTTCACTTGAACCAACTGGAAAGAATTTTGTCCTAGTCAGGAAACCAATGGCGGACTGCCATATACAACTGCCACAGTAAAGTAACCAGGGAGTGGTAATGTGGAGGTTGTGGATCTGCAAGATAACAGCGAAGTGCAATTTAATACAAAGCACATTGTTTTTGGTGATATGCTAGGTTCTTTAAACTGTACACATGGCATTTGCCCTTCAAAAATACATACCTAGTATTAATTTATTATTGGAGAGCTTTTCATTTAGCTATTGGTTTTGAGGTCCAAAATCAAAGAGTACATCATTTTTATTGCTCAATGTTCAGTAACATACTTGTACATAAAGGAATTCAGTAAAGTAGAAATCATATTCATAAATAACTGATGTTTGTAGCATTCTATAGTTGAAGCTCTAGATTGAAATAAGCTTTCTTCTTTTTAGTTTATTATGAAAAATGTCAACATTTCCTAATATACATCTTTAATAATTCTTAAAACCATTAACATTTTGTGTGAGCAAACATATTATGCTGACGCTTGCCTATAGTTTGGCATAGAAAAGAAGGAGCAAAATTAATAGTATTATTCTCTAGCCCACTGAGAGCTATTGGACATTTTGTTTTCAACTAAAGACAACTCTTTATAAACAGAGAAGTTAGGCATTCTTGAATTGTACAGTTAGATACAAAAGCTGGACACAATACCAACAACCCCAAGCTGAAATACACAGATAATTTTGTGAGTTGATTACTATCTAGTCCAGCGGTTCTCAACCTGTGGGTCGCTACCCCTTTGTAACAATGAAAATACATCCTGCGCATATCAGGTATTTACATTATGATTCATAACAGTCACAAAATTACACTTATGAAGTAGCAACAAAAGTAATTTTATGGTTGGGGGTCACCACAACATGAGAAACTGTAGTAAAGGGTCACGGCATTAGGAGGCACTAGGAAGGTTGAGAACCACTGATCTAGTCAGTTCCACAAATTTCGCAGACAAATGACTTCTTACAGAAATCAATACAGCCTAAAATGTATGATCCTCTCACCATCACCCTGGGCAATTAAAGAACTTTATACCTATATGGCTGAAAAAGAATTTAACTTCCTTAGTCCTGCAACCTTTACAGGTGAAATAAAAAAGGCTGGGCACTCAAAGGAAGCTTCCAGTAGCGATAAGCTGCCCTCTATGCACTAAAACTAGCAAATGGCAAGGATTTACATGCTTATGAGTATAATACGTGTTCAAGAATAATAGTGGTGCCTTTTGAGGCTCTGGGGCAGAGAGTGAAAGGGTGCATTTCAAAGCTTCTGGGGCACTTAGCATGTGGATATTTGGAAAATTCTCAGTAAATTCTTTTTTTCACACATGTTCCTTTACAAGATAGTGTCTTTGTGGTTGAGAACATACAGGGCTATTCCTAAATTCGGGAAGCATCCTGATAAATCTCTTGAATGCTAGCTAAGAATAAGACTACTCCCAGGCTAATGGTTCAAAAAATATGCAACTTTCAAATTTGTTTCTGCTCCAGGATCTCTAATGGTTCCTTCTTGCCTGTAGCATTAGATCTATATTATGGATTATATATTCCTATTTTGGATACAAGTGGACATTTGGATATTTTGCTTTGATATTTGAATTTTATTAACAAGGGGAGAAAAGACTTAGAAATATTTCTTTGATCGACTTGTGAAAAAGAAACATTTCTTTGCTTTTAACCACCGAAATCATGCTCATTTGTGGGTGAGCTAGAGTGTATTCTTCCTACATCACAGACTAGATAGCAATGTTTGCTGGTTTTATTTGTTTAGCTTGTTCTGTTTTGACTGTTTCACCTTTATTTGTTGTAGGTAAAACAGGGATATATATACTAGAAATATTTTACTCTTGTGTTTCTGCAATTGAAAACTTACTTTTGGTACACTACCCTATTGAATCCTATCATTTTATACACATAAACACACATGCAAGCACACCTTCAAAGTCCTCTTGTTAGACATCTCTTTTTGTTTCAAATTCTTAACAAATAAGTTTGTTGGATCACTTGGAATTGGCTAAAAGAGTAGTAGTAAGAAAACTCAAAGTCTTACGTAAACAATCTTTCCCCAGTTTAATATTTACCAATAACAGAGAAATGTTATTCTATGTATCAGTGCTAGATTCTGTCTGTTTTGGAGGTCAAAAATAGCCTTCGTAAAAGAATTGCTTAAGACCTGGAAAAGGAGCCCATTGTAATTGGAAAGCAATTGTGAATAGTTGATGTATCAAAAAAATTTAAGCGTTCTACAAATAGACATGTGAGTTCTTTGCCCTCTAGTCTGCCAAGGAAAAAGAGGCAGTAGAAAGGGACATGTCCAAGTCTAGGAAGGTGAAGTTATGCGCCTAAGTGGCAGATCCGGGATACTTTCTCATCTTCTGATACAATCCTGGACATCCTGATTCAGTACTTTTAAATCTCAGAAATGACAGTTGGAAAAGTTTAGGGGGGTTCTCTGTGTTGAGAGGAGCTACAGGGAAAGGACAATGATACTTTGCATTGATGTCTGTTTATATTATTCTCTTTCAGGTGTTTGTTTATTCTGGAAAGTTCTGGGTTGTGAATGTCTAATCAAATAAAAGCAGTTCCTCGGCTTCTCTATTTCATTCTCAAACACAGAAGTTTGTTCTGCACAAACACCTCCCCTATTTGATTATTTATTTAATTACTTATTTATTTATTTTTAGAGTTGGGGTCTCACTCTGTTACCCAGGCTGGAGTGCAGTGATGCTATCATGGTTCACCTCAACCTTGGACTCCTAGACTCGAGAGGTCCTCCCACCTCAGCTTTCCAAGTACCTTGGACTGACGATAGGCACATGCTCCCATGCTCTGCTAAATTTTATTCTTGTAAAATAATGAGTCCCACACTGTTGCCCAGGCTGATCTGGAGCTCCTGGGCTCAAGAGATCCTCCTGCCTGGGCCTCCCCAAATCCTGAGACTACAGGTGCCACCCACTGTTTGATTATAACAGTGGTAATAGTAGTACAGTAGTAATAGTAACAAGAGCCCTTATCCTTGACTTGGGCCTGTGCACCATGTCAAGTTAACCCTTCTTCTTCATTCCGTTGGGACAGAGACCTGATTCTAGGACTACTTTTATGCCAAGATGAAAAAAAATTTATTTTGCTTAGAAACCTAAGGCTGGATGGCTACACCGAGGCTCTATATAATACTTTTCAAGCTTGAGGACATTCCCTGTGAGCCTGTGGAACTTCCTTCAGTGAAGATTCTTAGAATGAGATTCTAATCTGACCACTAAAGGCCTGAGACATGATGCCTATTTATTATTTTAGAAAACAAAGAAGAGAAAAATAACCCCTATTTACTCATTATTGGAAAGTTAGAATTTAACAAACTTGCTATTTTCACCTCTGTTTTTAAATTTTGGTGCATTTTTATAGTAAGTAAAATTTTAAATTGAACAGAGCCAACCTAAAGACAGGATTCCCCATTATCAAAGTCTAAAGTAAAATTGTTTGTAACATTAAAAAAAATTATAAGTAAGCAAAGCCAGGGGGAAAAAGTGACTAGTTATCTTTTGGTAAATAAGCAAGGGAAATGAAATACAGACAGCAAGGAAACCACATATTTGGTAAGGATAGAAACTCCAGGGTTCTTTTTTTTTTAAAAAATAAACCAACTTCCAGATTTAGCAATATAAAATAAAATTAGTTTGGGTACGTAGGGCCATTTTATTGATAAACACTACCCTTTTAGGCTAACTAAAAATACACATGACTATCTACATGGCAGCAGATAAATGTTTTAGGAAGAAATTAATTGTTCTATAAGTTTTTAAGAGCCAGTTTCATTTTTATCATTTTTTCTGACTGGACTGTCTTTATCACAAAGTGTATCTTCCAAAGCTACCCTCCTGAGGAAGGGTGATTGATTATAAGGGAAAATGAAAAATTTGTGGCTGATACTATGTTGGTGGAAAGGAAAAAGAACTTACAGCAGGAAAGAGAAACAGCTGAAAATTGAAAATTAAGTTCAGAGGGACTGAAGAGAAGGTAGAATGTTTTGCCAGACTGCTCCCTACTAAGAGTCTAGTGAAGTGGGGAGATGCAGTAAATAAAAGGCCCTCTGATCCAGACTCCCACTTTTCCTGAAAGTGCCTGAAACAGTAAGAACCTGAGCCCAAGAATTTTCCTCTTTATTAGAGAAAAGCAGGTGAGCCGGTTCTCAATTTAGAAGGGTGTGAGGTTCCTGTGAAGGATTGGACATGTAGGTAGGAATAGGACAGAAGGCTGTGGTTGTCCCTCTTAAACCTTTTCCAAAAGTAACACTATTTGAAGAATGCTTACCTAAATCATCGCTTAATATTTTATAATGTTTTGTTTCTAGCACTATTGCATACATGTAAATGTTGAACTTAGTAAAAGTAACATGCTTTTGGTTGATAAATAAGCCAGAGGAATGAAATACAGATGGCAAGGAAACCACATGCTTAGTAAAGATAGAAACCCCAGTAAGAGAAACTTCAACTACTAGGTATTTTATAATTTTTATAATAAAATAATATCTAGAGAGCATGAAGATAATGCGTATTAAGTTGGACAATATTTAGAAAAAATCAGAGTTTGCCTCAGCAAACGTGTGTGCTGTATGCTATTGAATATTATCCTGGATTTCTTTTTTGACAAAAGTGAATTTCCTGGAAGTGTTTCTTGTAGGAAAATAAACAACTTCATTTTTGCTTTTAAGACTTTTATATTTCTGAAGAATGCTGAGTTTATCCAGAATACAAGTGAGGTGTGGAGCTACCAACACCCAATTACTGGTGCTTTGATTTATTTCGTGAATAGTGTCTTCTATGATGTTCACGTGGGGAGGAAAAAGTAATTCAAAGTATTTGTCAAGCTTATATATTTTCAGATGAATGGGAACAGAGGGAAGAGTAGTAGTCTTGGAAGTGAGGAAATCTAGATAATATTTCTGCTTCTAATGTTAATAATTATGTACCTGAGGGAGGATACTATTTAGGCAAAGGAATAAAGATCTTTGGACTCTAAAATTCTCTAACTCATGAGGCCCAGAATAATGAAATATGCCCTATACTACACTGTGGCAATAATAAAAATGGATGGTATTTAACCCAGAAAACCTGGCCTTCTTTCTTATTTCATTGAAACATGTAATGATGGAGCTGAAAGGCCTGCCTTATATTAAACTCTATGTTCATTTTTACCTCCTACAGTTGTGAATGAAGCAACTATGGTACACAAAAGAAAACTTACTTTCCCAGGAGTATCCAGTTAATTAGTGACAGAGCCTTTAGAAGACATTGACCCTCACTTTCTAATATTCTTTTCATGATTCTAATACATGTATTTGATAGCAAACAGAATATAAAATTTTGTTGTGTTTCTAAAGAAAGATGTAACGAGATATATAGTAAGCAAATGAAAATGTGGATAAAAGTCATATAAGTTTTTTCATAAAAAGATGTCATAAATCTGGGATAGGAAGAGGTTTGAAGTCAAGTCCATAGTACATGATTAAAATAAGAAACCAAAGTAGGTCACCCTGTCGAGATGAGCCCACCCTGTGTGGTTATTTATTTACATCTATAATGTTTGAGAGTCCTCAATGGCGCTGGAGTCACCAGTACTTAGAGAAGTTCTTAGCCCATGGGAACTATTTGACAACAAAATATCAAAAACTGTCTGAATGAGCAGAAAAATTATATCATTTTTGAGAATTTACCTCAAAGAAAAAATCATTGGCCTTCCCTTCATATGTGTGAAAAGGCTTTATTTTTAATACTAGTCTTCACCCTAACTCAATTTCATCACTGCCTAGTTTGGTCCTGTCCTCTTCTAGGAATAATGCTTTAAGCAGAGAGGTTTGCTTTTATCATCACCTCATGTTATACTTTTGTGATGGTTAATTTTATGTCTCAAGTTGACTGGGCTATGAAGTACCCATATAGTCGGTCAAGCATTGTTCTGAGTGTGACTGGGAGGGTGTTTGCAAATGAAATTCAAGTTTAAATCAGCAGACTGAGCACAGCAGATGGCTCTCTCCACTGTGGGTGAGCCTCATCCAACCCACTGAAGGCCTGAGTAGAACATGAAGTCTTACCCTCCCAGCAGTAAGAGAGAGCTCTGGTCTGACTGGGTGAGCTGGGACATTAGTCTTTTCTTGCCTTCCTACTCAAACTGGAAAATTCAGCTCTTCATGGGTCTCGAACATTTGACTTTCAGACTGAAACTCACAGTATTGTCTCTGTGGGCTCTTAGCCCTTCAGACTTGGATTGAACCTACACCACTAGCTCTCTTGGATCTCCAGCTTTCTGATTACAGATCTTGGGATTTTTCAACTTCCATAATTTTATGACCTTATGAGCCATAAGATCTGCCTCTCTCTCATTCTCTCTCTCTCTCTCTCTTGATTTGCTGGTTCTATTTCTCTGGAGAATCTGACATACGACTTTTTTTTTTTTTTAATGAGAAATCTTACTGTAGGCTTTTTAGAAAATCTTAGTCTAATCATTTCTCTTTGTGCATTATTTCAATATGATTATATATTAATCTTTATACTTCCCCCTAGAATATTTTCATGATTGCTTTCTAACTTACTTAGAATAGTAATACCTTGACTTTTAGCTGACACTCCCTTTTAAGCGACTCTACAGTTAGGTGGAAATAAACCTGGTTTTCACTTTATGAATTTTCCAATTTAATTTTTATAAAATTATGTAGTAATTAAATTTAACAGTACCACATTGCACAATTCCAGGGTCCATGGATTTTATGTTAGTCTATGTGGAAAGCATCTTCTGGAATTTTGCAATGCAGAGAGGTTATATAGCAGATGCCATTGGCTGCTTATCCAAGAACTACTACCAGCTTTTTCTTTTGTGACAAAACCTCTCATTTATTTGGTGAACCCACCCTTATCCTGACGGCTGTATAACTCACTGAGCCAAATATAATATATTTGCTTTGCTGGTCTTAGGATGAACATGTGACTTAGTTCTGGCATAAGAGAAGGCCCTGGCAACCTCACTAAAAATAAAAAGAGACATCTCTTACATTAGCCATTGTCATATGTAGATACGGTCTCAGGAACCATGTCAGAGTTTGTGATTAAAAGAAAGAGGCTAAGGATAGGCTATAGTTAGTGGCCATGTGGGATGATTAAATCTCTGATGGACACTCACAGGCCTTCTGACCCCAAACATAAAAAGATAGAATGACAACCATTGGAAAGTGAAGGGAAATCCAGGAAAGAGGAAAGCCAGAGAATGGAGATCCCAAATTTTCTGCATATATTCTATACAATCATCTGACAAAAAAAAATTAGCTGGCTAACATTGGACCATATATGTGTAGAAGAGACTCCAGCTAAAGATAATGGAGCTGAGGTAAGATCTAAGCTACTGCAGAATTTACAGTTTGAATCCAATCAAATGGATCAGTCAGAGGAACACAACAGAATACCCAACATGTCACAATATCCAGTGAAGAATCAGGAGAATGTGACCCTTTCTTAAAAGAAAGGACAATTAGCATATACCAATACCAAGATGACCCAAAGTTGGAATTAGCCTAGCAGGACTTTAAAATATATATCTATTTATAATATATATATATATATATATAATATATATATTTAAAAATATATATTTTTATATAATATATAAAATATATCTATTATATAAAAAATATATAAATATATATATATATATTCAATAAAGTATGTTAAGGTAAAGAAAAATATGCTCCCAATGACTAAAAAGGTAGAAATTGAAGCAGAAAGACAGACACTATTCAAAAGAAAAATATTCTGGAACTGAAAAAATACACATCCTCAGTAAATATTTTACTTAATAATAGAATAGACATTTCAAGGTAATGAATCAGTGGAAATGAAGAATCAAGTCAATGACAATAAGATACACCTTAACAAACTTAAAAGAATAAGAATTATACAATAACTACTTTCAGGTTACAATGGAATTAAACTATAAATCAAACAAAAAATTGCTGGAAAATTCTAAAATACTTGGAGATTAAGGATTAAACAATGCACTTCTGAGTAACATGTGAGTCAAATAAGAAACCTCAAGAGAAATTTACAAGCATTTTCAAGTAAATGAAAGTGAAAACACAACCTCTCAAAATTTATGAGATGATTGACCAGGTGTAACGTCTCATGCCTGTCATCCAAGCACCTTGGGATGCTGAGTGGATGGATTGCCTGAGCTCAGGAGTTTAAGACTAGCCTAAGCAAGAGTGAGACCCCATCTCTACTAAATATAGAATAACTAGCCAGCCATTGTGCTGGGTGCCTGTAGTTCCAGCTACTCAGGAGGCTGAACCAAGAGGATTGCTTCAGCCCAAGAGTTTGAGGTGGCTGTGAGCTATGACACTATGGAACTCTGCCCAGGAGACAGAGTGAGATTTTTTTGTTGTTGTTTGTTTGTTTGTTGCAGTTTTTGGCCGAGGCCAGGTTTGGACCCACCACCTCTGGTATATAGGGCTAGTGCCCTACTCCTTTGAGACACAGGTGCCACCCACAAGTGAGACTCTTTCTTAAAAAAAAAAGGAGAGAGAGAGAAGAAGAAATGCAGCAAAAGCAGCACAGAGAGAAAAATTTGTGACATTAAGTGCACATAGTAGAAAAAAGTAAAAATTAAAATCAATTAAGCTTCAACCCTAGGTGGCAAGTAAAAGCTGAACCAACTAAATCCAAAGTAAACATAAAAATAAATAATAAGAATTAAAGTATAAATTAGTGAAATTTAAAGAGTAACTCAATAGAGAAAATTAATGAAAACAAAAGACAGTAATTTTAAAAAATCAGTAACAGTAATAAAGCTCTGGCAGGCTAGCTAAGAACATTTTAATGATACAGAATGAAAGAGGGGCCATCCCTATAGATTTCACAAAATTAAAAAGATAATAAAGAAGTATAATGAACAGTTCTGTGCCCACAAATTAGAGAACCTAGATTAAATGCATCATTTCTTTTGAAACATACCATCTGCCAATGCTCATGCAAGAAGAAATAGACAATCTGAATAGACCTATATCTATCAAATAAATTGAATCAATAATTAATAACTTTCCAAAAGAGACAGAAACAGGCTCAAATGGGTTCACTGATGAAGTTTAACAAACATTTTGGCAAGAACTTGTACCAATTCCTTACAACATATTCTTGAAGATAGAAACACAGAGAATTCTTTCTAACTCACTCCGTAAGGCCCATATAACACAAAGACCAAAACCAGATGATGATATTAGAAGGAAAAAAATGCAGACAGATATCTCTTATGAACATAGATGCAAAAATCTTCAACAAAATGTTAGTAAACTGAATGCAAAAAATGTATAAAGAATCATAAATAACAACCAAGTATTACTTGTCACAGATATTCAAGGCTGATTATTGTTCTAAACTAATTAATGCAATCAATGACATCAGCAGGCTACAGAAGAAAAATCACATGATTATATCAACAGATACAGAGAAATCATTTGTCAAAATCCAATATTCATTAATAATGAAAACTCTTAGAAAACTAGGAACAGAAGGAAATTTTGTCAATTTGTTAAAGAATATATATACACACACACATATATCACAAATATATACATACACACACAAAATCAAAGTCACAGCTAGCATACTATTTACAGGAAGAAAGCAAAATTGTCCCCTCTAACCACTTCTTTTAAACATCATACTGGAAATCCTAACTATTGCAATAAGACAAAAGAAAGAAATGAAAGATACTCAAACTGGGAAGGATGAAAAATATATATTTCAGTTTCTAGATGACATGCCATTTGTGTAGAAAATATTTTTAAAAAATAACAAAAATACTCTTGGAACCAGTAAATGATTACCACAATGTTGCAGGATAAAAGGTTAAGATACAAAAGTCCATTCCTTTCCCCTATGCCATCAATGAACAAAAAGAATTTGAAATTAAAACATTTCCATTTTCATTAGCACCACTCCAAACTGAAACACTTATGTATAAATCTGATAAAATATGTGTAAAATCTATAGGAGAAAAAGTCCAAAACTCTAATGTAAGGCAACAAAGAAGAACTAAATAAATGGAGAACCATGAGGTCAGACAATCAAGTTTGTTAGGTCATCTTAGAAAAAGTACTACATATCCCATTGCTGAATATCACTGTAGTCACATTCAAAATATTCCCCTTGGGAAGCTGGGCACCAACACCAGTGCCTAGTTCACCCTTCAGAGCAATTTTGGAACTCTTTCTGGAATGGCCATCAGAGCTGTCATCATATAACCCTTGATGTTCTGAATGTCATCAAAATGTCTTCATTTCAGTATTTCCTTTATCTTCAGATAAAGAAAAAAGTCAGTGGGAGCCAGATTAGGTGAGTAGGGAGAGTGTTCCAATACAGTTATTTGTTTACTGGCTAAAAACTCCCTCACAAAGAGTGCCGTGTGAACTGGTACATTGTTGTGATTTAAGAGCCACGATTTGTTGGAGAAAAGTTCAGGTCATTTTCATCTATTCATACAATCTTTTCAGCATTTCCAAATAGTGGGCTCGGTTAACTGTCCATTTAATACAAATTAATAATGAATAATCTTTCTGAGGTCAAAAAGGTTTGCAACATCATTTTGACTTCTAATTTGGACTGATGGAACTTCTCTGGTTGTGGAGAATTGGCTGACTTCCATTGTGTGCTTTAATGTACACAAGAACTAGGGCAATACTGAGGGAAAAAGATAGTAATTTGCTTGCTGGTAGGAATGGAAAATGGTACAGCCATTTTGGTAGAGAATCTGGCAGTATTTTTACAGAACTAAACATACTCTTACTATATGATCCAACAATCACACTCCTTGGTATTTACTCAAATGAATTGGAAACTTATGCCCACACAAAAATCTTCACATGGATGTTTATAAAAGCTTTATTCATAAGTGTCAAAACTTGGAAGCAGCCAAGATGTCCTTCAATAGAAGAATGGATAAACTGTGCTACACCCAATAATGAAATAATAGTCAGTGCTAAAAAAAAAAAATGAGCTTTCAAGCCATGAAAAGACATGGAGGAAACTTAAATTCATATTAAGAACTGAAAGAAAACAATCTAAAAAGGGTGTATACTATATGATTCCAACTTTATGACATTTTACTAAGTTTGACAGTTGATATCCCTGACATTTCACTTTGATGCTTCTTTTTAATTTTCATTGTGAAGGTATATCCTCATTCTTTCAAACACATTTTGGCTTGTGATTATCTTTCCAATTTTTTTGAGCAATTTTTGTGAAACCATGGATAACTCAAAATTCATCTTATTTTTGAATATGAGTTTCTGTTGTGCAACCAATGCAGAACAGACACTCAAAATATCAATGAAGTATTTGTCAAGGATGTAGTTAAGAAACACAAAAACCATCGATAGTTTGAGAAGTACCATTCTGATCATTTTAATCTTGAAAATGAATCATGTGGGCAACCTGAGACTAAGGTGGATAATTGTGAACTGAAAGCTATAATGGAAGCAAATTCCTCTCAACTGAGGCATGAATTAAATTAGCAGCAAGATTTAAAGTTACTGTGCCAATATGGGACCATTTAAAACAAATTGGCAAGGTAAAGAAGCGGGATAGACAGGTTCTATGTGAATTAAACAAGCATCAGAAGAGAAACTGGCTCCAATCTTGCCTTTCTTTGTTGTCACAACAAAAAAGTGAACAATTTCTACACCATATTGTTACATGTGATGAAAAATAGACACTTTTTGATGATTGCAAGCATTTGGCACAATGGTTGGAAAAAGATGAAATACCAAAACGCAATGCAAAACTGAATATCCACCAAAAAAGCTAATGGTGTCTATTTGGTGGTCCAGACTGGTATTACCCATTACAGCTTCGTGAAACTTGGGTAATCAATTACAGAGGATGTTATTGCAAAAAATTGGATTAAATGACGAAGATGTTTGCAATTAAGCAGGCAAGATTGATCAATAGAGACAGGCCAGTCCTCTTGCAAGACAACACTTGATCACATATCACACAAAATAAGCTGCTCAAACTAGAGAATCTGGACTTGAAAACTCTCTGTCATCCATTATATTCACCAGCTCTTGCTTCTGACTACCACTTCTTCTAGGCTTTGGACTACTTCTTTTAAGGAAAAACGTTCAGTTCACAACAAGCTGTGGAAAATGACTTATGCAATTTCATTACCACTAACTCTCCAGGCTTCTTTGCTGCTCGTATAAATAAGCTGCCCTCAATGTGGCAAAACCCTGTCAATAGTTTAGGCATTCATATGCTTGATTAATTGTACTGCTTCTTAGAGATATAATAAACTAAAACTTTTGATTCAAAATCGAAGATTTCATATTTAATGACTGAAAACAGTATATATTATATTTTATATTTATGTATAATGACCTAATATATACAATAAAAATTCACTTAAATTTTAACATAATATATAGATATATCTGGAAGATGGTTAAATAATATTGATAAATGGGCAAGGGGAGGTAAAAAGTACTATGTATATATACTGTTATTGGTTTTGATAAACAAAAATAAATATTATGCATATGGTCTTATATTTGTATAAATGTGAATGGAAATGTTCATAATAAATGGGTAACTACCATGGCCCCTATGGCCTGGTCTTTGTCGCCACAGGAAGGAACCAGGCGTGACACTGATTTGAAATACAAGCTTGTGGGAGGCAGGCTAACCTTAGTTGCAGGGTAGCCCCGAGTCCCCTCCGCAACGGGCTATTTATTAAGGTTATACACAACAGGTGTGGAGAGTTTGGAAATTGACATAAACAGGTGTAGAGAGTTCAGGTAATCACATATGAGGGCTGCCTGCATAAGGATTGCCACGTGCTCTCCTCACGTGTTCTTCCTCCACAACCCTCAGGAAGAACTACTAAGCATCAATGTTTAACACATGCTTACTAGTGAGTGACCGACCTTATCTCATTCGGGAACACTGAGTGACTTGGGGAATTGCTCCCAAGTCAGGAAACGTCTTTAGGCTTGCCAGGAGACTGTCCTGTTCTCAGCGTTTCCTTTTAATGTGATAAGAAGCAGTAACTGTCCTTTGCAAGCATGGCGTCCAGTCCTCTACAGGTAACAATTTTATCGAATGCTTGATTGATTGAGACAGAGTCTCACCCTGTTGCCCTTGTTAGAGAGTATTATGGTGTTGTAGCTCACAGCAACCTCAAACTCTTGGCCTCAAGCGATCTTCTTGCCTCAGCCTCCTAAGTAGCTGGGAATACAGGCACCCACAACAATGCCTGACTAGTTTTTCTATTTTTAGTAGAGATGAGGTTTTGCTCTTGCTCAGTCTGGTATCCAACTCCTGAGATCAAGCAATCCATCTTCCTTGGACTCCAAAGAGTGCTGAGATTACAAGTGTGAGCCACCTCCTGGTAACAAGAGGTTGTAGAAATAGAGGAGAATTTGTGGGAGCTTAGATTCTTTTTTTTTTTTTTTTTTTGGTAGAGACAGAGTCTCACTTTATCGGCCTCAGTAGAGTGCTGTGGTGTCATACAGCAACCTCTAACTCCTGAGCTTGGGCGTTCTCTTACCTCAGCCTCCCCAGTAGCACACTACAGGCACCTGCCACAACACCCAGCTATTTTTTTGTTTTGCAGTTCGCCCAAAGCTGAGTTTGAACCCACCACCTTTAGTATATGGAGCCACAGGTGCCGCCCTCTTTTTCTTTATATATCTTTGGATTGCTTCATTTGTGGTAAGAAATCACATATTGCTTTTGAATAAATACTTAGTAGAGAAACTCACTTTTTATGAAGCTATGATCAATATTTTTGATGTAAAATATTTTTGTACATATTCAAGATTATATTTGGGGAATATTATTTAATCTTATTATATTAAAAATTAGTTTTAATTATGCATGGTCAGGTGCAGTTGAATTTAAATCCCACCTTGTAACTCACATCTATCAAATGCTTCCTGAATGTCTTCTAGATTTTATATTACATTTTAAAAGCATTTTTATTTAAAATGTCAAATCTTACTTATGCAATATTTTCATTAATTATACATTTTGTCATAACACAATTACCATTTCTGTACACCTTATATTTTTCTTTTAATTTACCTTTTAATCTAATTTATGCCAGTATATCTTGATAGTGATGAGTGAACTTATACTTTGGCCATTAAAAAATTATGTTTCTAGGTCAATTTATTGTCATCTCAGATAATTCTTGTTACATTTCTCTTTTAAAGTTTTGGTTATATAGCTAAATTTGTGGGGGTTTTTTTGGTTGATTAAAATGTAAACTATTTGATTTCTAATTTTGTTGTAATTGACTTAAATATTATTTCCTCCTAAAAGAATATTTACTCATGTAAAAAAGTTTTTTTTAATGGAAAGAGTTTAAATACTATTATAGTATGAATATTGGTGTAACCCCCAAATTGGTATATTGGAACCTAATACCCAGTGTGATGGTATTAAGAAAGGATAGCTTTGGGAATTGTTAATGGCATGAGGGGTCCATGCTTGTGAATGGAATTAATATCCTTACAAAAGTGGTTGGAGGAAACTCCCTTATCTCTTCTGCCTTGTGAGGGTACAGCAAAAGGGCATCATCTATTAAGCAGAGAGTGAGCCCTTACCACACACTGAATTGGTTGGGTATCTTGATCTTAGACTTCCCAGCCTCCCAAACTGTGAGCAATAATGTCTGTTGTTTACAAGTTCTCAACGTATTTTGGTATAGCAGCCCAAACAGACTGAGACACATACATAAACTAAAATCACCTGTAATACCACCACAATTATCAATCTTCTGCCCAGATTCCTTCAGATATCTTGACTGTTTCACTCAGCCCTGACCCTACAACTTTTGTACTTTTGTTTCCAGCAACCTGTGTGTATACGACTGCTTAAAATATGACTGCCTTCATCTCCCTGTGAAAAGAGAGAACAGAGCATCCTTATGTCCACTCAGGATGATGCTTAGCTAATGATAGTCTGGTGAAATGCAAGCGCATGAAAGCCAGCCATCCTGTGCTGGTGCAGGGTAGCTCTGAGGCAAAGCCTACATCTCCACCACAGAGAAGCCTGGTGGAATCAGGTTGCCCCTATCCTCCAGAGGAGAGGGCTTTTCCTGAAATTGCATTCTTGTTTAGGCGTATGTGCTGGTTTTTCTAGAGAGCACTTTCTTCATAAATCAATTACACATGAATTCTTATATCTGAGTGTGCTTCAGGGATACCCAATCAAAGAAAATTACCCTCAAAATATATGGCTAGTACGTTCTTAAACTATCAAATTCAAATCTTCACTCTTTTGGTCTCTGCCTTTTTTGCTGTATAACAACCAAATGAACTATTTCAAAAGGGGATTCATGAATTAGAACCTGCTAAAATTATAATATTTTATAGAAATTTTGCAATAATTTATTTATTCTACACAAATTAACTTCTTGGTTAAAATTCAAAACTTTATTTGAAAATTTACTCAATATAATATGTTTAGGAAGAGCCAAGATCTATTTTTTCAACTCATTGCATTTATTACCACTTATTTACATTTCTAGAAATCTTCTCTGGTAGAATTAATTTCTATTCTAGCTATAGTTTAAAACCACGTTTCTTGCTGTCTTCTTTGTTCTAGGTCCTTTAAATATATTGTCTTATCCTACCCTCTGCCCCACTTAGAACAATGGCAGCCCAAGACATGCGATTCTGGTGATTACCCAGTTTTGACCTCTTGTTTCTCAATGTGGCTTTCCCTGGATTCCTGGCTGTCTTGACTTTAACTCTCATGTTTCTTTGGTTTGACAGCACATTTGGACACATTTCTGCAAACTGATCCTTGGCGTCTCTTTTTGGAACTCAGTTTGGTATTTGGACTCTGGTGCCACACACCACAGATGTGAACAAGAGGCTCTTCCACCTTCTCAGGGGGCCCCTCAACTTGAGTCAGCTAGACTGGGCCTGTCCAGCTTTCTTTTAGAAAGAAGAATTGGAACATTGCAGCTTATTGACTTTCCCAAATGTCATCACTTAACCAGGGCTAGAAAGACTGAGCTTTATGAACTTTGGACTCTTGCCTATAGTTACAATTCTCAAATATATTATCCTCATTTTTAGTCTTTGTTGTTGTTGGTTTCCTGACTTCATCTTGAAAATCTCTATAGTCTATTTCCATTTACCCTAATCTTCTAATCTTGATTTTAAGAGAAGATTTTCTTTAATGATATCAGAATATAAAACCTTCAAGTAATATTTTTGAACTCTAAAATGTACTCTTAAATTTTAGTAAAATGGGATTTATAATCAATTTTTGAAGATTAGTAAAAGATTAAAGAATAGATTCTACTATAAAGGTAGTTTATAGTCAATGTGAAGAATATAATATCTGGTTCATAAATCAGAAAGTCATATTCTTTCTTGGAACTTCAGAGCTATACTTATTTATTGAATGAATGATGAATGAATTCATCTTGGTCTTTGCTCAAGTCCTATTATTTAGCTGGAATTCTATCTCTATCTCTTATGGCCTCTTGAGTTCCTAATAACATCCAGGCTAATTTCAAATCTTTAACAAGGGATTCCAGAAATTTTAGAATTGAGGTATGAGTATGACTGGTAGATGATTTTATACAACACTATGACCAGAAAATACCTACTTTTTTCTTAGTAATTTTGTTGAGGGTTGAAGAGTTCATATGGAGGTAAAAAACTACTTTATTCAAAATGTTGCAGATGTAGCTTATGGTTCAGTAGAAATCTCTGGAAGCCAAGAGACAGAAAGAACACTGAATCCTGAGAGAATTTTGTAGATTCAGTAACAGGTACTCATGATCAGAGTGGAATGCTTGTTCTGCATATGTGGGGTGCCAAGTCCTGAAAACAGTTCCAATATATCTACACAGTTACACAATATATCTGAACAGTTCCTATATGTATACTAGAAGCATGTAAAGATCTTGGGGGCTTGGGCTGTGTGTGAACTGACAAAGATATTCCACTATTTCCTACAATTCCTATGGGCTACAGTAGGTGGAGCAGAAATTCATGACCTGGTACCGGAAAATGACTTCTCAGGTAAGTGTTGCATGTCCTATATCTCCTTGCCATTGGGTGTTACCATGATGACTGAGTATTTTTAGTGGAATATAAGAAATAATATTGCTATTCCAGACCTAGCTCATGAGAGTCCCACATGGTACTCCTCCATACTCTTTCCTCCCTCCTAATGCTTGTAATGGAAACCTCTGCAAGGGAACTTCAGAAGGCTCATGCTGAAGATGCAAAAAGCTTCATCAGCCTGGGTCCCTATGTGACAGCCTGGGTCCCTGTGTGACAGCTTCATTAACCTGTTATCTCACATGACCCAGAAATGCACTTATATTGTTTTCAGTCTTATGTGTTTTTGAGTATTGTGAATTTGCTTTACTTAGCTCAGATGCTCAAGCTTTCCTGCTATGGAACCTTACCCACTTCCAATGGAGCTAAATAGAGTGGGATGAAACATTGTAAAGGCTACTGACATGTGGTACTGTTAGGATTGAGAGCATTAATGCTATGGACCTGACTGTTATTAGAGGCTTGTGTAAGTTAACCATATAGCAATGATGATGAAGGGAGAGCTTGGATTAGCAGAGGACAGTGGGGAGCTACATTTCAAACAGACATTGAAGATATAGACACAATGCAAGCACTCAACAAATGCTTGAATGAATAGACGAATGGCTGCCATGCTTCTGACAACTGAAAGCATTTATGGAGAATGTTCTGGTTAAGGAGATCAGGACATTACAACAGAGTCTGTGCTCTTAGCCAAATGTAGGCATGCAGATTACTCAATCATTTACAGATGTAGGAAAGAGTCAGAACTCATAGTACTCATTCAATCACTCAGTCATTGAGAAATATTTTTTGAGGATGGTGCTAGGCAAAGGCATGTATGGTGGATTAGGACAGACAACTTCTCTGTTTCTGTTTGGGGCTAACATGCCAGTAGGAAAAATAGAAAACATAAAAATTGTAAGTGTGATGATAAATGTTGAATTTGGTATCTTGAAGAAAATAAGTATTCTGTAATGGAGAATAATATAAAAAGTGTGAACGGAAAGGAGGAGTCAGACATGTGAGGAATGTTCGAAGCAGTGAGCACAAGAAGCACAAAAACCCTGTGGCAGGAAAGAGTTTGGGAAATTCAGGGTACCTGGGAGGTCAGTGTTCCTGGGACCCAGTGTGTAAATGTGGATCTCCTTGATAGAAGATTGCAGGGTTAGATCAATCAAAACCTTGTAGGTCATGAGAGGACTTTGAATTTTTATTCCAAAAATAATGCTAAGGGAAGAAAAGGAAGGTTTTAAGTAGAGCAGTGAGATGAGTTGAGAGGAAGTAGGGTAACCAGTGAGGAAGCTATTGCCATAAACCAAACCAAAAATGTGGTGACTGGGGAAAACAAAGGCAAAGATGCAAAGAAGTAAATGGATTTGACAAATATTTTGGTGGTAGGCTCAAGAGGATTTATTGTGCTAATTGAAGGGAAGGAGGGGTGACTAGAATTACTGTGAATTTCTTGCATTATAATAAGGTACAGGATGTCTGGGGATAGAGTAGCTGGGTGGTACAAAATCAAGAGGTCTTAGATATGTATTTTTTGAAGTGCCTCCCATACTTACAAGGTCTGACAATTAAGTTTGTGAACTCATCCTGGAAAAAATGTCACATACCTCATTGCTAAACATGTTCACCTTCAAAGTGGTCTCCTTTGCCAACAGGTGACCACAGTGACATTCAGCAGGTTTCCTATGACAACAGCTTTGATGGCCATTCCAGAAACAGAGTTCCAAAATTGCCTCACAGGGTGGACTAGGCACTGGTTTTGATGGATGGCTTCCCAAAGGTAGTACCTGGGAGGTGACAGTGGTGGTATTCAGCAATGAGGAATGGAGCACATTTTCTAGGATGAGTTGGTAAACCTAATTATCCCTATATCAAAGAAGAGTTATCAAATAGGTAGTAGAGCACAGTGATGTTATCATCACTTTTGTACTGGTCTTTCTAGAGAGGATTTAGCTTTATGACATCCTGCTTTGTATATTTGCTGTATTTAAGTTTGCGAATGGATTTAACTCATGAGAAAAGATAGCTGTCTTAGCTCTTAATTTCTAGTCTTTATTCCTAAATTGTTCCAATTATATTTCTGTGTGAAAACTATTCCAAAATACAGTGGCTTTATAGAGATCTTTCACTTCTTTTGTTAGGTAGACTCCCAAATATTTCATCTTCTTTGGCGCTACCGTAAAAGCAATGGAGTCTTTGACTATTTTTTCAGCTTGATTGTTGTTAGCGTAGTGTTGTTGCTTTTTAAATGTGGATATATTATGACATGTTTATTTGCTGATGGGAATAACATAGGATAGAAAGAGAAATTAATGATTATGGGAGAGGGTATAGTTATAAAAGTGAAACCTTGGAGTATTAAGCAAAAAGGATGGGATCCAGAGTGTAATTGGAGAAATCATTTTATTCATTGTAAGACAGGAAGGTGTGTACAAATGTAGAAATTGGGTGAGAGTACGTGGAAATGTCCAGGTGCTTCTGTTTTCTTTCCATGGTGAGATCATCATCAGCTGAGGGAGATGGGAGAGGAGAGCCTTGTGAGAGCTTTGAAGGGAGAGAATGGTGGGCGCAGGAACCGTCTAGGGGAGTGGGAGAACTCAAACTCAGGGAAGTGTCGTATGGTCATGCAGGGCACTGCTAAGCATTAATTTGAAATTCATGGTCTTAAATTTGAATGAGGCCAGTTTATATTTGAGGCCAGCATAGCATAGATTTGCTATGAATATAATTATAATTATAGCTTAATTCCTCATTACAGTTACTTTGGGGTGCCTACTTTGTGGCAGGTATATGTTAAGTGCCTTTTATTAATTATGTATGTACTAAAACTAAATACTGTTTTCACATATTCTAATGTACTCATAGCAATTGAAACTTTTAAAATGCAAAGTAGCAAATTACTTGTATTTACTACAAATGTGAAGTTATTCTCTATAGTAAAATATGCAGTTTTTTAATGGTGTTTACTAGTGTTAACCAGAGTATGGGTTAAAGTTTTCAGAAGTAGGAGAAATGTCTTAAGTTCAATACATTAAACTTAAGCAAACTTGATTTATGTTTATATTAATAAAGATATTTAAAGAACTTTTTTCCTAGCCCAAACATATCCTGATCCAACTCTTCCTCCACAACGACAAGACAGATTTTATTCTAATTCTGGTAGACTGTCTGGACCAGCAGAACTCCGAAGCTTTAATATGCCTTCTTTGGATAAGATGGGTAAGAAATGCTTTGTGTTTTCTCTCTCTCTTTTTTAAATATACTGGTGGCATGCTTAAGAACTAGAAGCTAGATTAAGAACTAAGACAGTTGCTATCTCTGGTAGTTCTTACTACCAAGAATCTCTTTCCTGAGAATGTCTTGGTTTTATGTTTCTTGTTATGTTATACACAAACATGGCATCTAAATACATGTGGTTTGAGCATCATCGTAGAAGATTTACTGTATATACCTACGATGGTGAACTTTGTTTCATGACTAAGTTTCTGATTTTTTTCAGTCCTCTTCCATATGTCTTAGTTAGTAAGTAGAGAAGTTAGATGAAAAATGTGAAAGGATATATGGAAATCTTCCAGAAAAGATAATTTAGATGCATGCTTTGTATGCAGTTTTAAAACTGATTATTTAATCAGTTACCTTGTTTGAACATTTCATATTTAACTTTCAGTGAGCAATCTACTATTTTTCAGCCACTTGGGAAATATTTGTATTCTTTGTATCAATTAGAAGTATGCAACATTGAGAAAATTCAAAAGAGTTTTTAAAAACTATAGAATTAATACAAATTTATTGGTAAAAGATTTCCTCAGAAAAGGACACATACAAGGTGGCTATAAAGTTGTATGAAATTTAAATAGTGTGCAATTCAAAATTACACGTGAACTTTCTGGCTTCCCTTCTTTGGGGAGGGTTATTATCCAGTTGAAATACTTACTGTTTTAGAAAATCAGTATTTTAAAATAACAAGCTAAAAAGCAGATCTATAGTCTGTTTTTCTATTATAGGTCATAATTAAGTTAATGTTTTCTATTTGGCTTTAGGAATTGTTTTTCCCTCATTACTTCACACTTAATGGAATGAAAATATATATGTGATTAAACATCCATTTTTAAACTAATGCTGTTTAAAAGTTTTTCCTGCTGGTTGAAAAAAAAAATCTAAAAATACTTTTTAAGTGCTCACTGTTAGAAGGTGCCCTCCATGACATGATATAGGATATACTTACAACAAGGCCTAGCCTCTGCCGGTAGGAACCTAATAGGAAAGGTTAAATAGGAAGGACAAATATGTGTATTTATGTAATACTGGTCAGTATAGTAGGTCCCATTAGAGAATATGCTGTATTCAGAGAAAGAGAGAACCCCTGTCAGTTGAAGATGAGGAAAATTCCATGAAGGAGATGACATTGGGCTGCTTTTATGGAAATTTAAAAAATTAATTGAGCAGAAGCAAAAATAAAAAACAACAGCACTAATCATTGGTGAATAATGGTTGTAAAACAGATATTTATCAGTTGACAGTGCTTTCAAAGGCTTAATGAGTTAATGTATGTGGAGGTGTTTTGCAAATAGAAGAGTCTATGTAGTATACTACTAATAGTTCATCAGTATATGTACTTACATGTATGTCAGTTTATGTTCTTATGTATTATTTGGTCAGTCTGTGTCAGTACATGAAGAAGAGTGGTGAGAGATACAGTTGGAACCTCTTGACACTCACCAGTGCTCAATACACATCTATTAAATGAAAATAAATTCACTCATTTCATCTTCACAATAGCCCTATGAGGTCGATACTTCTATCTTCATTTTATAAAGACACTGGGGCACCCAAAAGTGCTCCTGATTAGGAAATGTCAGAGGACAAAATTGGACTCCATGACAGTCTGGCTCCACAGCTGTGGTCTTGATCCCCATACTCCAGTGAGAGAATTGTGAACCTGTAGTTGATGCACTGAGTGTCTGCTGGACGCTTACTGTATGACAGGAATCATGTGGTTGTTATATGTCAGTGGGGAACAGGAGCTCAGCATTCCTTGTACCTTGATGTCTTACAAAGGCCTAACGGTAGTTATACTGTGCGTGACAATTGTTATGAGTACAGCATGTAGTGTTTTGAGTGTGTGATGGTCAAGAAAACTTGTTGGAGGAAGTGATATATACTGAGAGTTAAAGGAGGGATTGGTTGGACCAAAATGATGATAATGATGTTCTAGGAGAAGAGAGTAGCATCTTTAAAGATTTACAGTTAAGGATGCCTAGTAATTTATGGCTGTAACACGGCCTGTGAGTCAGAGAATATTGAAACAAGTAGCTAAGAGGTAAATGTTGTGTAGATTTTGCAAGGCCTTGCAAATTCTGTTCAGAAATTTGGACCATATTTTCAGAATAATGGCAACTCATTAAAAGGATTTTAAGTACTGAAATAATACAATAAGGTCTGCATTTTAGAAGAATTTCTCTGGTTGCATTATGGAGAAGAGATTGGAAAGAAAGAATGGAGCCTGAGTAACTTGAGGAGACTGTGATAGGCATCTGGATGAGTGATGGTGGTGATTTTGCAGATGGGGTAGATTGACATGATGAGACATAAGAGAAAATAGAATTGGGGAGGATATAGGATTGAAGGCTTCTGGAGAGTGAAGGAGAAAGAGTCTTAGATGATGTCGAGGTTCTTGGCTGTGGCACTTGGGTGAAGCAGAGATGTTGTTATTCTGACACAAGGAACACTGAGCAAGTTTGATAGGAAAGATTGTAAATTATGTTTTGAATTTACTAAATTAGTGGCACCTGTGATACATCTTATGAATATTCAAGGAGCAGATCAAGCTTTGAAGTCCTAGGGCCAATGTCTGGTTCTGAACTATAGCTAGGAGGTCAGTTGTATCTAATTAAAGCTACAGAACTGGGTGGGATTTTTGAAAGGGGGAAGTGAGAAGAGAATAGGGGTGAGTGTAGAACTCTGGATGGGCAGAAGTAGTAATTTCCACCAAAGAGACTGAAAAGCAGTAGCTGGAATGAAGGAATGGAGAGAAGGAAGGATTCTGTCACAAAAGTGAAAGGCTGAGAGCTTATCAAGAGGGAAGCAGTGATCAGCGATGGTGGGAAGTGATGTAAAATAATGACTAGACGTGTCTATTGTAATTTACCAGACACAGACTTTTTTTTTTTTTTTTTTTTTGGAGACAGTTTCACTATGTCGCCCTTGGTAGAATGCCGTGGCGTCACAGCTCACAGCAACCTCAAACTCTTGGGCTTAGCAGTTCTCTTGCCTCAGTCTCCCGTGTCTGGGATTACAGGTGCCCACCACAATGCCCGGCTACTTTTTGTTTGTAGTTGTCATTGTTGTTTGGCTGGCCCGGGCTGGGTTTGAACCTTTCAGCTCCGGTGTATGTGGCTGGCGCCCTAGCCACTGAGCTACAGGTGCCAAGCCCAAAGACTTTCTGATTGTAGGGAAAATAATTTCAGCGGAGCAGAAGTTGCAAATTGATTATCGTAAAATGAGGACACAATGGGAAGAATTCTGAATAGTATATATAAAATAAGTCTTGATTGTAAATGAGAGACATTGCTGGAAGTGAAGACTTTTCCTATCTAATTTTGAATTGTCAGATGAGACCTGGATCTGTCTGAAAGGGAGGGGGGACCCAGCAGAGGAGGGTCCCTGAGGAAGCGGAGAAGAGGGATTCTGTGCTCAGGATGTGGGCCAGGGATGGTAGGAGGAAAGCTTGTCTGAATACGGTGCAGTATGCCTATATGTTTTGTCACAAAAAGTGAAGGGAATTTCTAAGCGACTGGTGTAGTAGGTTTGATGAGCATGGAGACTTGAAATTGCTGAGAAAGCTGGAGACAGGAGGGACACGGAGGCATAGCTGAGGAACGTGGTGAGATGCTATAGCCTGGTTCTCCATTCTGCTCGGCTCTTTGGTTTTTTATTTTTACCCCCAGCAGTAGCCAGCTGGCTCAGGTGTAAGCAGAGCGGAAACAGAAATTTGGACTTGCAACGTTACCAAGCACACGTGAAAGATGGCCAAAAAGGGAAGAGTATTGACGGCTGACTGAACTGATGGACTTGGAGTCTAGTTAATTGGGGAAGGAAACAACCAAAGTTAGATCAGAGGTTTGGAAGCATCTGTGACATCCAGGGACAGATGTAGTGAGAGTAACTAAGTGAGAAAGCTGGAAGAGAAGAGGTAGTTGTGGTGAGAAAGAGGGTGGTTTTAGTTTATGTCCTCAGAGGCCAACGAGTTCTTGTTACAGCAATGTACAGCAATGTACAGGAACATTTATTTAGGAACAGTGACTAAATTTAAATGGCTTACATGATGAAAGAGTAGGGTTGGGAAGAAGAGTGGGAACATGAAAGGGAAGGAGAGAGGGAGAAAAGATTAGAAGGAAGGAGAAAGGTTCTTTTTTCTAGATGTTTCCTTGGGGTGCTGCAGCAGCAGGATTGACTGAGAATGAGCTGGAGAAATCACTGCCATATGCTGTTGCAGAACTGAGGCCATCAAAATTTGTAGGGACCTCCAGCTGCCACTAATAGCCCCAATGCAGGCTGGGGGTGTCCAGCTGGTTTATGTGCCAGCAAATGGAATGGGAAAATCTGAATGTCCTTTCTGACCTGGAAATATTCTAGGAATGGAGTGATAAATGGAGTGTTTTTCATGGTTTGACTTTTATGTCTAGATGGACCTGTATCTTCAGAAATGGAATCCAGTAGAAATGATACCAAAGATGATCATGGTGTAAGTACTAAAAGTGGAATCTCTTATCTACTAGAATAGAACTATAACTAATAATCTGATTTTTTGATATAAAGTTGTTTCTGTCTTTGACAAATATACTTCCTACTTTACATTGAAACTGCTTCTTTTCTGGATTTTAACCTATGGTGATAAAGTACAACTTGCAGACAGGGGATTTGAATTACTTTACTAGTTAAACAAGATTTTAAATTTCTTCCCTTGGATTTCTATTTGAAAAAAAATATATATATATATAATTTTTTTTTTTCAGTTTTTGACCGGGGTTAGGTTTGAACCCACCACCTCCAGCATATGGGGCTGGCGCCCTACTCCTTTGAGCCACAGGCACCACCCCTCTATTTGAATATTTAAATTTTTTAAAATTATATGTACAATATTGATTTTGGTTACCTCAAAACTGTGAACATTAAACACCTGGCTTTTTCTTTTTTTTCAGTATGTGCTTGATGAAAGAATATGTATTTTGATACTCTTAGACTATATATATATATATATATATATTTTTTTTTTTTTTTTTGAGACAGAGTCTCACTATTGATGAAAGAATGTGTATTTTGTTTTTGTTTTTGTTTTTTTTTGAGACAGAGCCTCAAGCTGTCACCTTGAATAGAGTGCTATGACATCACAGCTCACAGCAACCTCCAATTCCCGGGCTCAAGTGAGTCTCTTGCCTCTGCCTCCCAAGTAGCTGGGACTACAGGCGCCTACCACAACGCCCGGCCATTTTTTGGTTGCAGCCATCATTATTGTTTGGCGGGCCTGGGCTGGATTCGAACCCACCAGCTCAGGTGTGCTTGGCTGGCACCTTAGCCCGTTGAGCCACAGGTGCCGAGCCAAGAATGTGTATT